>PVKC010001460.1:22425-39053 GCA_004027635.1 Crocidura indochinensis
CTAAACTTTAGTCAGATTAGTATCTCTGCATGGAATCATAAAGTCAGTGATAAGGCAGAGTCATGAGAGAAATCTAGTGATTGTGGGTGATGGCAGCAGCAAGCATGGTTTCAACAGGCAGGGCTAGGGGTTGGCCCACCTTCTCCTCCAGAGATAATAAGCTTTCTGCTGTGTGAGCCACATCATAACCATAATTTTTCAGGACTCTTATTTACATCTCATTCCAGAAACGAGTTCAAGCATAGTGACTATGTTAATCATTCTTGCAATATTATCCCTGTCCACACTTTTCTCTTGATCCAAGCACACAGTACAAATCTTGACAATTGATATTTGTGGATCATGGTGACATTTTCTTTCAGTTAAAATGTTTTTCCTACTCTAGCTTATGGTTACTGGAAATTATGATTCTCTCCATCTGAAATGTTAATCCCAAAGGTTTTTTGCTTCTCTTTTCCTCCTATGGTGGATCCTTGACCTAATCTCACTTGAAGTCCTAAATTCTTTGTATTTTCTTTCTTCAAAAAAAGAATTTTTGAGGGGTCACACCGGGCAGCGCTCAGGGATTACTCCTGGCTCTATGCTCAGAAAATGCTCCTGGCAGACTCAGGAGACCATGTGGGATGCCAATATTTATTTATTTTTTTGGTTTTTGTTTTTGGGCCACACCCAGTGATGCTCAGGGGTTACTCCTGGCTATGCGCTCAGAAGTCGCTCCTGGCAGGCACGGGGGACCATATGGGGAACCGGGGGATCGAACCGCGCAGACAAGGCAGGCACCTTACCTCCAGCGCCACCGCCCAGCCCCCAGGATGCCAAGATTTAAAGCACCATACTTCTCCATGCAAGGCAAACGCCCTACCTCCATGCTATCTCTCCAACCCCCTCAAAAACATTTTAAAGGAGGAAAGAGAGAGAAGTAAAATGCCTGTCACAGAGGCAGGTGGTGGGGGAGAGGAGGAACATCAGTGGTGGGAAATATGCATTGGTGAAGAGTAAGGGTGGTATATGTTCTATGACTGAAATTCAATCATGAACTATTTTGAATCAATGGTGCTTAAATAAAGTAATTATAATAAAATATTTTTTTGTTTTTGGGTAATACCTGCCAATGTTTATGGGTTACTCCTGGCTCTGAACACAGGAATTACTCTTGGTGGGGCTCAAGGGGCCATATGAGATGCTGAGAATAGAACCTGGGTAAACCACATATAAAACAGTCTACCTACTGTACTATTTCTACAGTCCCACTTTCAAATTTTTTCTCTGCAGGAAAAATTCTTATTGAATTCCTTTTGAAAATATTATTATTTTAATATGTTTCAGACTTCTTTCATCTTGTCCCTATATATTTCAGACCCCACACCTGTTTTTATTAAAAGGCCAGTCATATCCTGTACATACTGTGTCAGTAACCTGAATCAATCACTGAAGCTTCTCCATTTTTGCTTTCCACCAGCAAGGCACATTTTTTTAATAAGCTTGTTAAAAATTCTGACTCATTAAGAACGTTTATCCTCTGTTCATTCTTTTTCTTTCTTCCCAACATAAGAATGAAAAACAAATTCCTCTTACTCTGACTGGGAAATAAGACAGAACAGCCTTGCTCAGGTAAAGCTTTGGCTTCTGATTGATTGCAGCTCTCTTCCCCAGACATCAGTGTTACTATAGCCATTACTCACATTATTGTATTTTTCACTTTATTTACAAAGAGATAAGATAGTTCAACTCCACACTATGCAAACAGTTAGCTACAGCAGTTATGACTTAGAAAAACAAAGCTGTCCTCAGAGGTAGTTTTGAGGGGGCTTTAAGTTGTATGAAGTATGGGGCCGGAGCTGTAGCGCAGCAGTAGGGTATCTGCTTTGCATGCTGCTGACCTAGGATGGACTGCGGTTCAATCTCCCAGTCCCATATAGTCCCCCAAGCCAGGAGAAATTTCTGAGCACATATCAAGGAGTAACCCCTGAGTGTCACTGGGTGTGGACCAAAAACCAAAATAAAAAAAAAGGTTATATGAAATACATGTTTTTGTTTGTTTGGGGCCATTCCTGGCTGTACCCAGGTTTTGTTTTCTGCAATCATTCCTAGGATGGCTTGGAGAACCACATGTAGTGCTAGGGATTGAACCTGAGTTATCTGCACTGCAAAGCAATTACCCTTTGTACCATCTCTCTAGCCTGTAAATTTCCTGTTGTCTTCTCTTCTTCCTAAGGTGCCAGACATTACCTCAACTTTTTCCAATTTGTTTTTGTTTCTTTTTTCATTTCGTTTCTAATCAGGTCTTCTTCCCTATTTCATTCTTTTTGAATTGCTTTTGCCTTATATGGCCCAGTCTGCACTGGCATTGGTTGTGCTGGATCTTCTTTCTGCGTGTTCATTGTAGGATGCATCAGGCCTTGACAAGAACACAGCATGGGGAATAAGAGTCCCATCTGGGGCCATCAGCCTGAATTTGATGCTCTCCCTCTTCCTGTTACATAGCCACCACATAACATTGGCCATCACCAGCTCCATTTTCCTCATCTGAAAGAAGGAATAATAGAAATGTTTAGTTATAATGAGCATTAGCCTTAACTATAGTATCATGACTTTTGGCTCCAATTAGAGTATGAAACAGGCAAGGTGTTCCTTCCAATGCTTGCATATCACAGAAGTTCTGTAATTGGCAAGATATATCTCTGACAAAGAAGAAAATTATAGGTTATGCATCCATTCCTCTTTTGAACCATTTGATCTGAGAACTCTAGTGTCTGTGAGGTTTCTGGGCCTTTTCATAGATTCTTAAAGCCTTTTAAAGTGGGTGCGGGGGGCAGTAAAAACAATGAAGTGTGTCTGCTTTGCTGAGACCCCAAAAGTGGGGTAAGCCATCTGAATACCTATGAGCAGCAGAATTGAGATTAGAGTGGAAATATCTGGAACTCTTCTCCCTCTGTGAAGTATCCACAGTCCTTCCAGAATAAACAGAGCTCTGTGTTCCAGAAGAACCCCATAACTCATAATAGCCTTCAGCACTGGGTACAAATAAGCCCAAAGCTGGTACATAATAAGCCAAAAACTGAGCCCAAAGCTCAACCAATTTTCCAGAGAGTTGGACACTTGGCCTTTAGTTGGTACAGGAAAAAGAACTATTCTGAAGATTGAGTGACCTGACATTATTAACTGTGTGACTCAGGCAAGTCTGTTTCCCTCTTGGGGTGTGGTTTCCTGATTGTATTTATGAGAGTGCTGAGTCTATGAGGGGACTGGTTCCTAGGAATTGATATTTACACATAGTCAGGACTGAACATGGTGGTGACGTCTAGTATTTCTCTAACAATGGTGGAGCATAGTTTTGACTTCACCAAATATTATCAAATTCAACAGAGCTCCTGCTCACTGATGATAACTCACTCATTCACTCACCGGATCTCCAGGTCTGTATCTGAGTGAAATTTGGGAATCTATACACACCCTCACCTCCAGTAACTGGCCCACCCCAACTTGAAAGCAAAGCCTTTTCTTTCCTTAGCCACCATTCTGTGCATCCTACCATACAGCAGGCCTTTTTCTGAGATAATGCAAGGATCAACTTATTTTCTGTTCATAGCAATAACAGTGGAGCATCTGTATTAATTTCATCATACAGAGGCACAGACAAATTAAGTATATGGCCCAAGTAATACACTATGAGTGTCCAATGGAAAGTCCCACTCTTTATCCAACACTATGTATAGCTGTTGCCTATAGGCCGGGAGGAGGGTGATAGTGGGTGCTGACAAACACTCAGTTTTGATGCAGGGTCTACATGTCTCTATTACATTGATTCCTCGGGGCCAGCACAGGTTGGCCACCACTTAGCAAATTTCCACTCTTGATATACAAAGCTATGCCATGTTGAAGTTCTGTTCCACATAGTGCTGGCACTACCTCCTCATATCACCACTGGACTCCACCCCTCAACTAACTCCACCCCGCTCATTTTGTTGGCATCTGACCAGCCACAGTTTAGTGAGGCCACATTGCTTTGGAAAATGCAGTAAAAAGCAAATTGAGGGATAACTGGCAACACCTGGTATTTGCATATGCTAGTAGTCATTTAGTACACAATTGTTGAAATAATTTTAGGCAGAAGCCCAATAAATAGAAATACAGCAGAAGCATGCAAAAATGGTCTCAGAGGTGGTAGTAGCCCTATCTAGGTTCCTTGCAGAGGAGAAAATTCAAAAGAATTATTTTCCTAAGTCTACAGACTTTTAAAAATGATCTGCTCGAAATAGGCACATTACTTCAAAACAAGCAAAAGCTAAAGTTTGGGAACCTGAGGGAAGGGCAGGCAGAAACAGAGAGACAGAGACAGACAGGAAGACAGAGACAGAGACAGAGAGAAAGTAACCAGGTGATAAGCTGGGCCAAACCACAGGCCTGGGCTTTGGGAATGGGAGGTGTTGGATGTAGTTAAGAGGGAGGTCCTGAACTCCTGAAGGCAGCAATTCTCTCAACTTGTCCTTGAGTTTAGTGACAAGGACCAAAATTGGTGCCTACCAGAGCCAAGTTTCAGCTAAATCTAAATAAAAGACTTGAAATACCTACTTCTTTATGTCTGGAAATAGAAACATGTAATCAGCAGTAACTCCACCCAAGTCTGAGGATGAGGCTGGTGTAGGTGGTCCCTGCTCTCTAGCCACAGACTGCAACTGTGCTGTACAAGATCTGCTTCACTGGATAGAGCAGGGAAACAGAGAACCTTCCCCTGAAAGCTGGGTCTGCACCTCTGCCCTGCCCTGCTCTACCATTCCCTTTCCTCCTCTTCCCTCTTTTTCCCTCCTTTTCCCTCCCCTACCTTTCCCTTCTGTTCCCTTGTCTTTTGTCCTTTCTTTTCTTTCTTTCTTTCTTTTTTTTTGTTTTTGGGTCATACCTGGCAGCACTCAGGGGTTACTCCTGGCTCTATGCTCAGAAATCGCTCTTGGCAGGCTTAGGAGATCATATGGGATGCAGGGATTCGAACCACCGTCCTTCTGCATGCAAGGCAAATGCTCTACCTCCATGCTATCTCTCTGGCCCTTTCTTTTCCTTTTTCTTTTATTCCTCTCCTTCCATTTTCCTTCTTTTATTCTTTTCATTTTTTGGACCATACTGGGCTGTGTTTAGGGTTTACTCCTGTCTCTGTGTTTAAGGCTCACTCATGGTGGTATTCAAGGGACTCAGGAGGTGCTGGAGATTGAATCCAGGTCAACTGTGTTCAAGATAAGCACCCTCTTCACTGTATTCTCTCTAGACCAGTGGTCCTCAAACTATGGCCGGCGGGCCACATATTGTATTTGTTCCCTCACATCAAAATAAAATGTATGCAGTGTGCATAGGAATTTGTTCGTAATTTTTGTTTTTACTATAGTCTGGCCCTACAATGGTCTGAGGGACAGTGAACTGGGCCCCTGTTTAAAAAGTTTGAGGACCCCTGCTCTATACCTTATTTTCTTTTCCTTTCTTTTCTTTTTTCATTTTGGAAGACAGAAAGCACCTCAAAGCAGTGCTCAGGAGACCTGGGCACCTTTCCTAGTAGTACCCATCAACCAGACTGGAGGTTCAGTGGAGGCCCTGTGTTCTGGACATGTTTAGAGGTGACCAGGTGGTAGAGGAGACTGAACCTCAGCTTCTATGAAAATAACAGGTATCTTAATAATATAAATCAGTTCTGCAGGCTTAGAGAAAACGTTGGGGGCTTCCAGAAATGGAGAGTCCCCAGCCCTCTTCAGTTTCAGAGGGCAGCCTAGTCAGAATGCCTTGCTCAGACACCATCTAGTCTAAGAGAGAGGCTGGCAGGAGTGGGTCCACAGCACAGCAAGAGCTATTCAGAAACTGCCCGTGGCCAATGAGGGAGAAAACACCGCCACACGAATAGTCCAGGAAGAGGAAGTGAGGGCTTGAAGGCAGAAATGCAAAATCAGCATCACTAAATCCCCAAATATTTTTCTAGCAGAGCAGGGCTTTGGGGGTGGTAGTTAAAAGCAAGAAAACTTTACCAAAAACTCCCCACAGGACCAAACAAAGCCACAGTGTGTTCCCATTTACTGCCAGCCTGATAATCACACCCTTCACATCTTTTACTGTTAGCTGGAACTTCCTATAAACATAGGCTTCTCATGATCAAATTGCCTTCCTCCTCCTGAAAGCTTTCTCTTCTCCCCACACCCCTGCAGAATTAGCAGGGCAAGCAACTGTTTCACCTTTTGTATTTTTGTTTTAATTTGCATTTTGGATCCCCTTTGCAAATTAAGAAGAGCCAGAGAAAAGTGATAAATATTGCTCATGGAATTCTGCAAGAGAGACTTGCAAGCACGCTCTGGGTTGCTCTGGGTCACTCTCTCCACCCAAAGCAAACTGAGACTGAGGCCAGGGCCGCTCCCAGGCTACCAGCTTGGCTCACCACAGAGAACAATATTGTTCTGCCCACCTAAGTCCAAACCAGAGGCCTCAGCTCTTGAAAGATAGTGTTCCAGGCCTAAGATGCTAGAAATTTGGAATCCTAAACCAGAATCAATCCCTGGGACAAGACCCTGTTTTCTTCCCAGTCTTCCCAAGAGGAAGCCCTCTCTCTTTTCTCTCCTTCCTTTTATTATAATCATCTCAAAGCTTGAAGTTTAGCTCAGTTTCCCTCAAGTCTTTCTCTATATTTTTATCATCCCAGAAAGCCATTCATGTTTCCATTCATCTCTGAACTTGGAACTTTGAGGCTGTATCTCTTGTCTGACATGCCTTATACATCACTTCTTGTGTATTTTCGTTGTCTCTTTTGTTCTTATTTACATCTTTGGAGAAAACCATTTGCTTCCTAAAACCACTTGCCAGTCTTTAAAATCCATGAAGAAGATGTCTGTTTAAAAGAATGAATCCTTTTGTGTAGACTAGAAGGTATAAAGCCTTTTATAAAGTCGGTTATTTCCTTAATCAAATGTTCGATATCCACATTGCTTTGAAGACCAAGCTTGGGTTTTGGTTTCCAGGCAGTTTCCTATTATGGCCTGACTGGCACTCTGGTACCCTGGTTCCCTGTCCAGTACTCTTCTCTCATTTTCCTATCTATCACTTATGCTTTGCCACTATGATACATTGTGTCTCATAGACTCAATTATATTCTGCAGGGTCTACTGCTTCTGTAGTATCCCATGGACTCAAAAGATAATGCCCCACTGTTATTATTTTTTGGGCGGCCACACCAAGCACTCTTAAGGAGCTACTACCAGTATAATATTTAGGTGACCTTGTAGTACTAGGGATAAAATCCAAGGCTCCAACAAGTAAAGCAAATATTCCTTTGAGCTCTCTATCCAATGTTGTTTTCCTTTTGTGTCTCTATAAATTATGAGATGAAATTTTTGTTAAGATAAAAAAATCTATCTCAGTTTTCTGATCTCCACACATGTAAATTTTGTTTCTTCAAGATTATGGTAGTGGTTATCAGTCTATAGCATGCCCACATATCATCTGGACATTCATTAAGACATAATTCCAGCCTTCTCTGACTGACATTATAAGAATCATATCTGGGAATATAGTTGTAGGAGTACACTTTGAGACAGTCACTCTATGTCAAACAAATCTTAAATTGTGTAATCCATAGTATCAGATAAAGCTGTTTATGGATTGATTAAAATGAAGAGGAATTATTCTCTAAGGAGTTTTGGACCAGCCTGTCTCTCACTGCAGGGTTAAGACTTTTCATCTAGAACTAGAAAGACAGTATGACAGGTAGAGCAAATACCTTGCATAGAGCTTATCTGGGTTCAACCCTCAGCACCCTATATGATCACCAGAACCCTACCAGGAGTGATCCCTGGGTGATGAGCCAATAATAAACTCTAAGCACTGCTGGATGTGGCCCATAAACAAACTAAAATAATAATGATTTTTACCTAGCTCCTTAAAATCAAATGACCTCCACCAAATACATCAGGAAATCCCCTCAATTTCCAGGCTAATTGACAGATTCTTGGGATACTTAGTAAATAACGTCTTCCTTCTCTACTGAGAATCAATCAGCAAGAACAATAGTTGGCTCTCAGCCCACTTAGCAAGAGTCATTCTGCACCTTTCGGTGCAGAATGTATGTAGAAGAATAAAATTTCTTATGTATGTATGTAGAAGAATAAAATTTCTCTATAAGAAAACCCTAAGCCTAAAAAAGGAGAACATTTTATGATAACTATAGGTAGACCATTCAGATCTTTTGAGTTCATGTGGCATGGTTGGAAGAATTATATTTTCAAAAATATCAAAGTTCATTGTTAGCCTCTCAAAAGGTAAAATAAAGCTCTTTCAAACTCTCATGAATTTGGCACGACTAATGCTTCTCAAAATCACTGTGATTTTTGGAAGATTCCCAAATAGGTGTGCAAACTAATATAATAACAAATTCAGAACCACAGGATGTTGGAACCAAAATAGTTTTATATTATCAAGTCCAGACCCAGCTTTTAATGTTTAGGAGCCATAAGCTTTGTCTTATACTTTTAAACAACAAAATTTATAGTTCCCAGAGGTCACTTTTTCTAGTGGGGGGAGTTTAAGCAAAATAAACTGAATTTAAACACAAATGAATTTAGAACAATATAAAATAGAGTATTTCTCAGGGCACAAGGTCTGCCATGAATGTATAATGTTCATAATGTAAAAGAGAAGAAATAATAAAAGATTGGGAGACAGAAGTTTCCTTTTTCTATCTGAACTTGAGCAAGCCAATGAAGCTTTAATATATCACCTGTGAAATCATGGTGATAGCATAGATGGGTTTCTATTTGTTTATTTCATATGAGTAGGATTTTTGTTGTTATTGTTTTGTTTGAGGGTCATACTCATCGACACTCAGGCATTCCTCCTGGTTCTGCACTCAGAAATTACTCCTGGCAGTGCTCGGAGACTATAGAGGATGCCAGGAATTGAACCCAGGCCAACCCACTGTGCTATCACTCTGGCATCCATATGAGTGGTTTTAATTATAAAGTAAAGCAGTATGTTTAAAATCTCTTTTACAATCTCACAAATTCTATCCTCTCAGCAATATAAAAACATGGGGGAGGAACCGGAGTGAATGCACAGCAGTAGGGCAAAATTTGCCTTGCACACAGCCAATGCAGAATGAACTGTGGTTCGAATCCCAGTGTCCCATATGGTCCCCCAAGCCAGAGCATTTCTGTGCTCATAGCCAGGAGTAACCCAAATGTCACCGGATGTGGCCCCAAAACCAACCAACCAACCAAAAAACATGGGGAAACTTCTGTCCAAGTAGTCTGCTAGACATACCTTCATAGACACAACTCTGCTTCCTTCTACTGCCTAAGAGCCAAAGTCCAAATGCATGTTTGAGGTTAATTTTTTTCCATTTCTTTCTCCCAATAACCACAGAGTAGTTCTCTGACCCATAACACTTTTTTGGTGGTTATCAATTTGTATGTTGATAAACAGAATGGAAAGAAATTGAATGGAGTCCCATTAAAGTGAATTCAACTCCCTACCCCAACATACACATCACCACCATTAATCATGGGCCACTTTCTAGAAAAGACTCTATTAGGTAAGTCTTAACTGACAAAGTATAGAGAAAAAAATGACTTTAGCCAATTTCCAGAAAATAAAAAAGACTTTTCAGTTGTCTCTTTTCAGGTTCACTATTTTTCCTAGTAGAAACAGAGACCTCTTTCAGAAAGAGAAATATTCAGTTTTCTACATAAAAATATGGAACCATTTTGCCACAAAATTTTATTTGATAATTTTCCCTATGTACAAAAATTTCTCATTTCTCTTCGATAGTGCTAAAGTTTCCTAAGAATGAAGAGAAGGAAACACTTAAAAAGAGAAGGGAATAATTCAAGTAGTTACTTTTTTTCTGGTTTGATTTTAGTGTCTTGTTTAGAAAGCATGGCTTTTGCCACATTTCTATTTATATGTCAAGGCTAGGCCCTGTAACAACATCTTGATACAAATATGATTCACCCCAACAGTAGGCACATACCACTGAATATGTCTAAATCAAAGATGTTATAAAATGTACAACACCACACTAATTGAAGGATGGTCACTTCCATCTGACCCAAATCTTGGTCTTGAGCTCTCCCAACTTTTGCAATATATGGAATGTTCTGCAACATCAGGGAATTCACTGCATGTTGACCTCCTTGAATTAAGTCTTCCTTGAGTTCCTTCTCTTGCTAATCTTCCACCTCCTTCACCCACAAGAGAAAAGGCTCCATTAAGAAACTAAACTACTATCTGAACACACATTAGTGAGCATTTAATTTGCTTAAGAGATGATGGAGAGCCACTAAAAGAGAGTGGTACCTGAAGAGATTACTTTGGCCACTGTTTAATAACCAGGGTCACATATGTGACCTTAATAGCATATTTTCACAGAACATTAAAATTTATAAAATTATTTTCATGGGCATTGACTCATATAGTTGTGACACCCTGCATCATTGCTGGAGGGGAATTGCTGCCTGCCTTCATTTTAGAAATGAGAAAACCGGAACCCAGAGATGATCTTCTGGTCTAAGTCTCTATTTTTCACCTCTACCTTTCATCAATTACAATGGAGTTCTACAAGAGCTGGCAGCTATAAGATATTGATAAATACAGGTCAGCTGATGGGCTATGTCTTTCTTGGCAACACCATTAAGGAAAGTGGAAAAGAGAAAAACCTCTGAATTCATGTAAGGCAATAAACTAGATATTTCCTCTACATTTTCTATATAGATGTTCTGTGATCAAATTCCAGCTCCAACACTTAAGACAGCGTGGCTTTTTCAGCAAGGCATATTCTCAATCTGTGCCTCATTCTCCTTACACTTGAAATGAGGGTAACTATATGCTCTCAGGGATATTTTTTAAAATCCGCTTTAAAATGTGGCAATCTACAAAAACATAGTTAACCCAATGTGATGGAATAACTCATCGTCTATCACCTAACCAACATTTCCTCTCATAGATAAGGGCTTGAAGGATAAAGGCTTATCAAGACTAAAGGAGAGGACTGGAGACAGTGCAGGGATTGAGGTTCTTGTTTTGTATAAAGTTGACCTAGGTTCAGTTCCTAGCACTGCATATAGTCTCCTAGGAATTACCAGGAATGATTCCTGATTATAAAATCAGAACTAAACCTCAGATACAGGATATGACCTCAAAACTCATAGTAATACTAATATCAATATGAATGACAATAATAATAAAGATTAAATGAGAGTATTGCTGAGATTGAAATCTAACTTTAAAGATTTATTTTTCTTTGTTGCCTTCGAGTATCTTTTGATTTCCCTGCTCCATCCCTTTTCCTCCTCTTAGACCGGAGATAGGGGACTAACTAAGCAGGATGTGGTCTCACATGAATTCTTCACAGTTTTGCTGACACCTTGCAGTAGATTAAAGGATGTGGTTTTTGTTGCTGTTCAAAACCAGCAGAATCCAGTGACACTCAGAGACATATGATCGCCTTTTCCCTTATAGGAACTACTCATCCTCAATATAACTTTATTATAATAGATTAACGCAGTAGCAACTAGCACATCTACCTGCACCGTGACAGTTTGTAATTGCCATGACAATACCCAGATAGAACATTTAAGGAGTTCTTATATAAAGATGAAACCCCGAGTACTGAAAAAAAATCTTTGCCATTCCTTGGAAATTTCATGAATAAGCTCTTCCTGCTATGAATGTAATAGAAAATGACCAGAAAGGATTCTGTGTGATTTCTCAGGAAGTCAGCTTAGGTTTTGTTTCCTTGACTGCCTCCCTTTTTCTCAAAGAGCCTCTTTCAATAAAGCCTTGCTCTTGCATCTCTTTGTGATTTCTGCTCTGAGAAAGTAAAAGGATCTCTCATCTCTGTATAAGACACTTTTTCCTTGGAAGAAAGTCCATTACCCTTCTTTATGCTTCCAATTTGTCTGCATGAACACTATCAGAGAACTTTCTTCATATGGGTAAAATAAAAATTTCTAGAATGATATCCTTAATCTGCATCTTCCCAAGCAGCCTAAGTGATTCTTTTTACCCTGATAAGGTCAAGAGTCACTGAAACCATCAGATTTCTAGAACATCTTTGACTAACAAGGCTGCCCACCTGCCCTTTCACCCATGAAGTGTCAAGAAACCCTTTTTTGACAAACTGTTTTAACCCTTCTCTCATTATTCCCATCTGTCATTTTATGGTTAGCAATACAAAGTTGATGTCAGCTCACTGGATGGACATTACTATTTCAAATTCACTTTGGATAATGACTATTTCTACCTCAGAATACATCAGAGGCTCATCAGAATAGGTTCCCAAGTGGAGGTAGATGTGAAGGAAGTTTGGGACAAGACCCACCATGCACAAAGATGCAATAACTATTTACCTAAACACATATATACAACTGCACTAAGGTGATGTTAATCACAAAAGCATTATAGTGGGGCTGGAGTGATGGCACAGTGGCTAGGGCATTTGTTTTGCATACAACCAACTCTGTACTGACCTGGGTTCAATACTTTGTATTCCATATAATCCCCTGAGCCTATCAGGTGTGATTCCTGGGTGTAGAACCAGGAGTAGCGCCTGATACCACCAGGTGTGGCACCAAAACATTAATTAATTAATTGATTAAATGTGATAGTGCAGCAGATTAAGCAAGCATAGAAGATAAGTAGCTAAATAATAGTATTTTATCTTGACTCACAAGAGAGCCATCCCTTCTAGAGAGGAGGCTGGTTGTCATTGATCCTTTGATTTCACATAGTCAAGTTTTGACCATGAAGTGATCCCTAAATACCAAACCAGGCAGAAGCCTGAATACTGCAGAGTATAGCCTCCAAATAATAAATAAATAAATAAGAAAGCTACTGAGGTTAACCATAGAACATCAAGGCAAAAAAAAAGTTCTGATTTACTCATTAGAGTGCCTTTATGGATTTTTGTTAGTTTTAACCTATTTTTTTCTTAAAGTGGATTTATTCTCTGGTTTGTAGATAGCAGAAGACATTCTAATTCTTGGGAGGATGCTGAACTTGAGTTAGGGAAGGAGTTTAGGAGGAGGGTGTAAGAATGGAAAGAAAACACATTTTAATTATTAAGCATTTGAAAGATTTTAAAAATCACATACCATTTGGCATGTTTCCTCTCCAAAGTGCTTATCCCCTTTAATAGCACGAAGAGCCAGGCTTCTCACCATCGTGAGAATTTAATTATGTTCTCTCCCTTTACAAGAGGGAAGGGTTTCCAGAGAAAGGTGACCACCTTTGCTTCAAATGGGAATGCAATTGTCTTCTCTTCATTGAATTGATACAGCCACTCACTATACAAACTGAACTTGGCACCACTTCACAGACGATAATAAGCAAATACATGTGACTGACATGTGAAGTCAGCTATATAGTCCAGAATTGCAGGAATGTTTTTCTAACAGGACAGAAACACTGTCCTCAGCTTTATTTTGCTTTCTGGAACTTAGGAACAGGGGAACATTTGGTATCTGTGCTGAAAGAAGAGGTAGGATGAGGGAACTCAAAATGTTTCTAATGTGCCTCCAACTCCACATGAAGGTAGATCTGAATTTTCTCACCATTTTTTCCATGTCATTAAGTCTTTGGAACAAATTTAATGTTACCTTTTTTTTTTTAGGAAAAAGATGTTTTATTTAGAAATTCCAAGCAAAGGAGAAAAGAAATAGAAAAAGAGAGAATAATACACTTCAGAGAATGCTGGCAAAAGTACAGAAAGCCCCATTACCCATCTCAGCATAAAAGTGTGAAAGTCAACATGTCAAGAGAGGAGATGCCTAAAACGTAGTCAGGTGCCATGTACTCAGGCAACATATGTGCCTTCATGTTATTCTTACAACATATTTTCACCTAATTATTTCTATAATGGATGTTCAAATTTAGGGTGAGAAATCATTCAATCATTCCAATCATTGGTGCTCTTGACCTGGCACTCAGACTCCAGGTGGGAATAATGCAGGTGAGGCATGTCCCAGGAAAGGTTAAATCAACCTCAGATACCACCTATCTCCCTCATGTACAGATGGGTAAACTGAAGCTCAATGAGTCAGTGGCACTATGAAACAGAGAATTGGTGACTATATGGGGGTCAGAATCGGGATCAAAACTTGTCTCAGTGTAAAGCTGCCGTATTGCTCTTTAAAATTTTTATAAAAATAGAAACCATGTGGACATTTTTTGTGTGAAGACTTCACTCTTTTCAAAGTAAAGAAGGAAGTTATGTCTAATAATGGGAGAGGGTAAACTCTTTGATAAGGCACAACAGGATGGACATCTGATTGATGTGAAGATTTAGGAATTTACCAGATCTGAACTTTAGCCTTCATCATTAAAATTAATATTAAAATATTAATTTCCTTGAGTTGTGAAAGAATTATAGGCCATAGCACACAGGTCCTGGAACACATGAAATGTTTAGTAAATGCTGGCTGGCTCTTGTTCTAACCATGGTGCAGGCATCCAAGGACTTGAATAGACTGCCAAGGCATCAGTCCTGAGGGGCCCTTTTCCTTAAGCCAAAAATCTTCCCTGCCAGATCTTCTCTTCCGACTGGGCACCTGGGGCTGTCCAAATCCTCCCTCTCTATGCCTCCAAACAAAAGACAATCTTGACAAATGTCACACTCAGCGCTATGAATCTTTCCAGAATAGTGCTAGAACACTGATCTGAATGAGATTGCAAAAGACTATGTGATAGAATTAGAGTAAGGAAATGAGAACAGGAAGGAGAAAAAGCAGTGCTCATGGTTCCTTTTATCTTATTAACACACCACTGGATTATGAAAATGTTTTTGTAAATTTGGAGGTGTTGAAATACAGGTTCAAAAATGTGCATCTTTCATAGAAGTGACACTGGTAGCAAAATAAATGATTGCTTTTTTCTTTTCCTAAATAAATCATTGGACAGTCTGATTTTAGTGCCCAAATTTTTTCACCCCTCTCATATCATTAAAACTATAAGATAAAAGATGATATAAATGACATTAAATCACAACTTTTAGACTCAATTACTTTATAGCAATAATATTTATAAAGATTACTCTGATTCAATAAGGAAAGATCAAGCAACATTGAGCAGTGTTTTCATGAAAAATTTATTTGATAACTTTTTGTACTGTTTCCGAGTTTCTGAAAATCATCCGTCCATATTTGGGGCTTCTAATAAGAAAACACTATTTTATGCCTATATTAGAAAATAAATTCACTTCTCTTTCTAGATTTGTAGACTCTAGATTTGTAGCTTTCCCATTGAATCTCCATTTATCTTCTTGTGAAATATGTGTCTAAAAGGTCAAGATCAGGATAAAAGTTTTTCAGGACAGAATTTGTTTTTCAGAGAGTATCCCTGAAACTGGACACCACCCAGCAGCTGGAGACCCTGGAGGCTGAGAAGATGAAGTTCTAACATTGCAATTCAAACCCCAAAGCACAGAGGATCATCATCCTAGTTTCAGAGAAGTCATTATCTTCGTTTCCCCACTCTGGACATTGTATCTGACCCCCTTAGAGATAAGAACAAACAGAATGTGTTCAATCTTACTGAAGACTGCTGCATCAGCACAGATTTTCCACTTAAAGCTTTTAAGTATTTGACTTATACATTTATGAACACCCCCAATAGACTGCTAGGGTTTTCTTTAATCCCCATGAAAACTGGCATTAAAACAGACCTTTTCCCAGCAATAATAATCTCATTTACGATAAATTATTCTATTCTCGGTACCTTTGAGACACATGAGAGCTTTTATGTAATAAAGAAGCCATTTATTTCTGAATATTTTAATGCATGTTTCCATATTTTTCTCATTTTTAATGCAAAAGCCATTGACAGTCTTGTAAGAGGATGTCGTTTAAAAGCAAATTTATGAAACACTTCAGTGAAATGAATGGTGGGGCACAACGTCGCACAGCTAAACTGCTGAAAGGAGCAGGGCAGAGATGTTGGAATTCTCATTTCTATGCCTAAAAGAGGCATCTCAACAGAAAAAGACAATGCTATTGGGTAAGTGATAAGATATGGAAGATCTTTGAAAGATCAGCTGTAGGTACTTGGTTATTGTTATGCCACAAATTCTACAACTGAAATATAGCAGAAAAGGAAACAGACATCAGAGAAGATGACAACTGTGGAGGACTTAAGTCAGAGCTCTTGTGTGTTAAGTGGAAAGATAAGCTGTTTTAAAGAGCAGATAGTATGGTCTTGGCTGGAATTTGGATTATTTTGATTTTCTAAACTTCATTTCAGAGCTGCTTATTTGATTGTCATCTCTTGAAGAAAAAAACACTAAAATGCTAGTTCTTAAGTGGGAAAATCAAAATAACCCAGTCCTGGTTCTGTATATTTAATATATTCTAGATGCTAGGGACCTAAAACCTTTGGGGAAAATATCTTCAGTTAACCCATTCTGCTATGCTTAAGAACCATTGCAATATTATGAGCCTAAGAGTGAACCTCAATCATAGGTACTTGTAAGAGAAAAGAAAAAGGAACCTTGACATGAGCAGAATGTATCGTATGGTCCCCTGAGCACTAACAGGAGTTATTCCTGAGTGCAGAGCCAGGAGCAACCTCTGAACATCGCCAAGTGTGTCCCAAAAATAAGTCAGAGGGTGAGAAATAGA
>PVKC010001460.1:39153-50587 GCA_004027635.1 Crocidura indochinensis
TAGATAAATATATATTTTTTAAAAAAAACTAAAACCAAAACAAACAAAACAGCATGGATTCTGTTCTGTACTTTCAACTCTCAAGATTCCAAACACCAAACCAAACTTGTTATGAATAGTAACGCTGATATTCACAATTCTCTTAGGGAGTCTATGTCACTTTAAGTGTGTCTCATCTGCCTCAGATTTTCTAATCCTATGAAAAATCTTATGAGGCAGGCATTACTATCATCTGTGGTACAGAAGTATAACCCAAGCTATGGAAAGTTTGCTGACCTGCTAAATTTTCTTGTTTAAATGGTAGAAGCTTATTTAAGCGGTTTAAGCTTATGATTTTAAGCTGAAGGGGGCAAGGTTTACCCATGTAGACTATGCCTTATGCCACTGCATGGCTCAAAATGTATGTGCTCAAACCTTGGCAGATTGTTATGCCTGGGATTGCATAAGCAGTAGGAAGGGGTTTCACCAAATTTCCTGCAGTCAGTGTCAGAATAGTTCTGGGAGCTGGAGCTACAAATAATGTAGATTAAGGCTAGAAACTGGAAGTTGATAGGCTGATTTGATGACTAAGCAAGATGCTCTCATACAGCGTTTTTAGGATAGCCAGGGTTCTTATAGCCAACTGCCTGTGTCTGAATTCTACAATGACCACTTCCTAATTTCCAAAAGCACCATTTCTCCAGTTATAAAACCAGTTAATTTCAGGATCTGCTTCAAAATGGTCTGAGAATTAAAAGAAATACATGCAAAGTGTTTAGTATATATAGGAATATATTATATATTTAATATGTATTAAATGTACTGACTATTAGTATAGTAGAGGTCTTTTAGGATAAAGTTCTAAAGTCTGGTTCTCCAACAGGTGCAGAGAATTGTCTGATTCAGAGCTATGAAACCTACAAGTCCTCCAGAAGCTTTTCCCTGAAGGAAAGAGAAGTATAGAAGGAAAATATTGAAACCACAGGCCTTTTTCCATAAGACACTCATGAGAGTTTATTGAGATACTGGCCCATCTCTCCTTGATGCTTGTCATCTGGGGCCCTTTCAACTTCTGTAGCCTATTGTTAATAGAGTGTCTTTTGTCTGAGTGGAGAAATTAGAGACACTTAAGAGTTAGTTGTTTTCCTAGATCTGGGAATGCTTCTCAGAGGTTCTGCTCAAGATGACCACAGATAGCAGCTTTACTGTGGCCTGATTGGAGCTGAGGGAGTCAAAATCACTAAGGCCAGACCTTGGAAGATGTTATTCTGCTATCCTTGGTCTTTATGATTGTGTACCTATCAAAGAGTACATGTGGCAGGCAGTTTGTCCCCTGCACAGAGAAAAGCAGTGTTGCCCGGATATTCCTGGCAAGAATGATTAATTTCCTATTGAAGAAGAATCTCTATCACAACAGGGAGTCTCAAATTAGTCAAAGACTTGGAATGGTTTCCTAATAAATTAAATGTAGTCCATTATGGTGACTTCTTGGGGGGATGTTGCATGTCTTGATTTTTACTCTCTGTTTATTTTGGATTGTCACTGAGGTCAAGTAAGAAGTTGTTGATCTCACCCCGGCAGCACAGAATGCACGAGCACATCTGTGGCCCAGGAGACAGCACTCAAATGACCAGATGGAAAATGTGGTATGAAGTGAACTAAGCAGATTGTGTAGACACAATCTGGCAATAATCATAATCCATTAAAAACGAATCTATATATTTGGCCTTTGGGTCACACCTGGTGATGTCCAGGGGTTTCTCTTGGCGATGCACTCAGGAATTACTCCTGGGGACCACATAGGATGCCAGAGATTGAACCCACGTTGATCACATTCAAGGCGAATCCCCACCCACTGTATTATCTCTCTAAGTTTCTCCAAGAAACATATATAAATTATATGTTTATTATGTTAAATTGCAAATATATATTTTAAAATGAGTTGTGAAAGAAATATGGCTTGTCCTAAAGTATTTAGGCAGCGATTTTTTAAGTTCTTTTTATACTTCTGGCCCTCAAACTAAACATTTTAAGGGAGTTCCTCAGCTTCATATGTTTTATGGTCTTTGGATATGTAGAGTGGATGCTTGCTTGCACAGTGTAAGCAAGGGTAACTGAAAAACTACTGTTTTTAATGAGTTCCTTACATGGACCTCAGTTTCCTCACCTGTATTACGATGGCTTCGAAACATGTATTTCTCTTATTGAAACGTCTAGTAAAAATATGCAAAGATATAACGGTAGGGGTACTTCAGTGGTTTTAAGTCATGCACAGATATTCCATATTTGACGTTCCCTGTTTTTTCTTTCTTTTACTTCATCATTTGTCAAAGATCAAGGGAAGTGTACCCCTAGATCTAAAGGTGTATGTTTTTCTTGTTGGGAGATTCTATCATCTTCAGACCCCTAAACTTTAGAGAAAAACAGAGCTGGTCTCTTGAATTGGACCAGAGGAGACCAGGAAGGTATCTGCAGCAGAGTTGGTCAGGCGTGGGATTGTTTTAGTGTGATATTACTTGTTTACTAGGGACTTCAGCTTCACTGTCCTTAAAAGTTCCCACCTCCAGGGACTGTGAAGAATCAGTTTGTTTAAAGTGTCTAACACATAGTCTCTGGCACATAGTGTCAAATGAATGTTAATAGCTATTATCATCATCTTGATTTACCAAGGCCAAGCCAACAGCCAGATAGATAGCCAAGAACATTTAGTATTATGTCTCTTTGTGTTTAACTTGATATCCTATTTTCTTATGGATTCTGTTGTCTTATATTAGCCAGAGTTAATATTTCTGCAGGATCAAAACAGATCTGCACACAGATATTCTGATCTAATGCTTATGTAGTGGCTCAGGAATACTCATAGAGAGATGCCCTTAGGAAGTTTGGTGAAGTAAAGAAAAGTCAGGCAGTAAAAAGGAATAGGTTCAGGATCGGAGTGATAACACAGTAGTATGGTGTTTGTCTTGCACGCAGCTGACCCAGGACGGACCTAGGTTTGATCCCCAGCATCCCATATAGTCCCCTTAGCCAGGAGTAATTTCTGAGTGCAAAGCTGGGTGTGGTCCCAAAAACAAAAACAAAACGTGAAGAAAAGGACTAGATCAAAATTTGAATATCTGAGGATGAAGTTAAATAATAATCTATACTACTTACTAACTTATTTCAAAATGATATCTCCAAGTTTCCTAAAGGTGGCATTAGTAATGTATATTTGCATTTTTATTTTTAGAACATTAAATTGAAATCTTTTTTATTTTTATCACTGAATTCTCATCATTCCTTTAATCGCCCAGCTATCTCACTCTAGTCCTGACTCAACTCATTGTCATGGTCTTAAGCTATTAGTAGATATTTTTCTCTTGTATTTTTCTGATAAACATTTGTGTGTGTATGTGTGTATGTGTGTGTGTTTTTAGAGAGAGAGAGGGAGAAAGAGAGAGAGGAGGTGTGGGAGGGAGGGAGAAAGAGAGATAGATACCTGGTAGTGGGCTTGGGGGACCATATGGGATGAAGGGGACTGAAACCTGGTCAGCCTCGTGAAAGGCAAGTACCCTTCCTGCAGTACTCTCTCTCTAGTCCATGTTTCTGATACTTTTGTGCTGAATTTAAACAAGAATTTCAATTAAGTTTGATCATACAACGGGGCAGGTTTTGTGGGAAAAGTCTTACTCTATTTCTGAATTTTGATGAGCTAAATCACATGTACATGTCTCAATTTCTCTGAGACTCAAGGACAAGTATAAGCATACTTTGCATTTTTCAACATACCAATACTTGATTTACTTACTGAAATGTCATATCTATTGTGATAACTGAGATCAGTATGGACAAGAAGTTCTCTATGTACAAGAACTTTGATTAAGAGTTCTTGGTTGCAAACAACAGAATTCATTATTGTATCTCCACTGTATTCACTTGATTAAAAATTCAACACAAAGACCTGGGTGGGCTGGTAAACAGGCTTAGAAGCTGCTCAGTTATGAACAACTCCAGGATAAAAGATATTTGGATAGAGACTGATTTGAATAGTCAGCTCTGTTGATTCAGAGCTGCAAGAACACTACCACTGGGACCGCACAACCTCTGCAGAAGTAAGCCTTTCAGACCATCATCTTCTTTAGCAGCCTTCCTCTCAGCATTTCGCCCAGAAAGCTAAGCAAAGTCTTACATGAGAACAGATGAGGAGATTGGAATTTTACCCAGCTGCAAAGGAATTTGAGAAAAAGATTTTCTGGCTTCTTCCTGAAGAAGAGGAATCATAAATCTGGGCATTTTCAGACTGAGAAGGGACACAGTTAGAGTGGTAGGCAGCCAGAGGGCATAATAGATGTCCACTGCTCAGCGCTCAGTTTTGCAAACTTGGGCAACCTTTGTAGGTGTGGGTGCAAAAAACAAACTCAAAGATCTAAACGTGCACTTGAAAAATCACCTCTCTGTCCTGAAGTCACACGCTTGAAAACACCCCTTTTTCCTGCCTCTCCTGGAAGCGAACATGTTTATGAGAACTTAGGCTGAGATATTCACTTCTGATGTCCCCATCGTTCACTTAATCCCTTACGTTCCCCCATTTCCTTACCGTAATCTGGTAATAATGTGCCTGCTTTCCCCCACGGGATGCTCTCTGGACTCATTAAGTCTGAAAGTGCTTGGGAAATGCATCTGCTAAGGCCTGCAGCCAACTGTCATCACGGTCAGCTTACAGACACTTTCCCAGGCAGCAAAATATTTTCAAGTTCTAAAATTCCTGGCCCTTGCCCATCCCTTATTCCTATTTTACCTACCCGGGCTAGCTTCGCTGAATGAGACATAAAAACTCAAAATGAATTATCTGTCTCTTTTCATAGACTGCCAGGGACTGAGGGCATCAGCACAAAGTGAGACTTGCCATGAAGCAGCAAATTGTCCAAGAACAGTCCAGTGAATTGCCTGGTGCTCCTCGTACTGCTGAAGTTGTCTCTCCTTATATCTTCTCACAATGATGTGTTGAACCAAGAGACAAAGAACCATCATTGAAACAAATGCATATCTTAATTAATATGGCTTTTGTCCTGTTGTCTTTGGAAATTGGAAATTGTCTTATTGAGAGTTAGTGCATGGCACGCATGCAAGAAGCTGCTTCCCCTTTCACTTATATTGTAAATAAATAGACACTCGAGAGGGACTCATCTTGGCCTCCTAAGAACCTCTCTTAAAAAAAATAGAGGTAATTAATGATCACTATTGAGAAACTATTTCTATTTTCCTACTATCATTTTTATTCCTTTCTTTCATCATTATTTAAATGGTTCTCCTATAAAAAAGAATGAACTAAGCAGTAATTAGATCCTAAAGGTGACATCACAAATATGTATCAATTAGTCATACTGTTGAAAATTGCTTATTTTATTTAATTTATCTTATTTTATTATCTTTTTTTTTTTTTGGTTTTTGGGTCACACCCGGCAGTGCTCAGGGGTTACTCCTGGCTCCATGCTCAGAAATTGCTCCTAGCAGGCACGGGGGACCATATGGGGCACCGGGATTCGAACCGATGACCTTTTGCATGAAAGGCAAACGCTATCTCCCGGGCCCCATTATTTTATTATTTTATTTTTTATTTTAAGAGAAAACATAATAAAAACTATTTTCCTATATGACTAAATAACAAAACATTAGGACAAGAAGCCTAAGTTAGAAATTACTCTGAAAAGATTCTATAACTGGAAGAATGCTCAAGAACAGCAGGTTGTCTCAGGGAAGAAAAAGGGGCATGGAAATTTCTGTGGGAATTCTTAAAGCACTTGAGTCAAACATGAAATTCTGGCATCACTGAAGAGGCCAACATTGGTTCTTTGTTTTAATCTAATTTCATTCCAAACACCAGGGTCATTAACTCTCTAGAACTATTCTTAGGCTAATTCAGTTTAATAGAACTTGAATTTTGGCTTTCAAAGACAGACAGACAGAAACACACACATACACACACACACACACACACACACACACACACACATACACACAAAGGAAGGAAGAACTTATTTCAATGAAGGTAAATAGTTTAGAGTTGGGAGATCATCTTTCCACATATTCCACACTTTATTGGTGTGGAATTAATGAAGTAGTGAATATATTTGTTCCTCAAAAAAGTTAGTGAGAGTCATATTGGCAATTTGCATAAATTTTCTTTTAATGAAGTCTTTTCCATAATTTCATTACAATTTAGTTGTTCCAAGCAATATTAAGCAAATTATTCTCTACCAAGGGTCAGTCTTTAGAGAGATTAAGAAACTGGGGATAATGGTGGATAAAATGCTACACTGGTGGTTGAATTATTGTTGGAACATTGAATGCTAGAAATTATTATATTATGAGTAACAATGTAACCCAGTGTTTAAAATAAAGAAATTGAATATTTTTTCCAAAAGCTAAAAAGAGCCAAATACTGTTAAGTCTTTGTAGAACATGGAGAATCAAAAAGAGCCTGGTTTTGACATATGTTCACTTTTTTTTGTTTTGTTTTGTTTTTGGGTCACACCCGGCAGTGCTCAGGGATCACTCCTGGCTCTAAGCTCAGAAATGGCTCCTGGCAGGCTCAGGGACCATATGGGATGCCGGGATTCAAACCACCATCCTTCTGCATGCAAGGCAAACACCCTACCTCCATGCTATCTCTCTGGCCCTCAGATATATGTTCACTTTTAAAGGGTAGTTGAGTTGCTGAGATTTTGGAGGGTCAAACGTTGGAATGTGATCGATGGATGGAATGGTAGCAGAGAACTGGTGAGGAAGAATGATAGTTTGAAAATCTGAAGACTAGCTGATGATCAGTGGCACTTTCATTCCAGCACTTTCATTTGTTAACTAGCAAAATAGAAGGTAAGAAAAGAAGAAACATTTTAAAGGGGGTGTATAAAGACACAGGTCGGGAGCTTTAAATGCAAGAGCTTGTTGTCCTCAATTAATGGCCTAGCTATAGCACGTAAATGAGCCAGATTTCTTCCTGAGCAAGGGGAGAAATATTCATCACTACAGACTTAAGCTCAACAAATATCTACTGTTTCCTATGTGTGAAACACAGTGCTGAATCTTAGTGAATGTATGTAAATGTCATTTTCCTACATATCTCAAAATTTCTCACTCCTATTCAATTTTTCCCTAATGCTATTTCTTCACATTAAATGTATTTGTTCTCTAAGGTATGGTTTCTCCCATTCAAATCATCTGTTTTGAGACCACAGTCAGTGGTACTCATCAGATGTTACTCCTGGCTCTTGAGCTCAGGCTCAGGGGAACATATATGATGCTGGGGATTGAACCCTGGCCAGCCAGGTACAAGGCAAATGCCCCACCCACTGTACTAATCCTCTGGACCTTCCTCTTACTTAATCTTCTGTTTTCAATTTCTAAGCACTTTATTGATTCCTTTACTCTGACACTCATTATATCAGATAGACATTTTTTTTATTACTTGGCTAACCTCACTTACTAAACGGTAAATTCCTGGCCATCTGTGTTGCCACTCATTTATATATCAGCCATAGCTCTTAGCAGTCACTTGTTACTCAGGAAGTCGCAAAATGAATAGATTTTGTCAAAGGGAGAGAACAAAGGTAGTAGAAATACAAAACCAAGAGTTTCTGCAGTTTGCTAGTGATAGAATAGAATGTTCAGGGGAAAGACAGAGATGGAAGAATTGTGGAAAGATCTGATACAGAGGAAATAGCATTAGAAAAGGAAAAGAGGCAACCAAGGAATAGAGTGATCACTAGGGTGAGGCTCTGTTTGAATGATGGCTGGAGATCAGATAGGCTATTTCTGCCTTGAGGGATCATAGAGACCAGCTTGTAGGAAGTTGAGTATCCAATGAGTACCCATGCCCAAATTAGCTGAAATTTCTCAGAGTTGTTCCCTATCTGTCAGTCTATTCAGAAATTTTCAGTGAAGAACACAGAAAGAACTCTTGGCATTTCAAGGTGAAAATGCTAAAGAATCAGAGAGCAAGGGAGCTGCCCAAGGACTTCAGGCTTCAAGATAAGCTCTTTAGAAGCATCCAGAGAGTAGATTGTAGCTGCTGTTGCGAAAGCTCTCCCTGTGGTCTCACCCTGTGAAGCTGGAACCTGGAGGCCAGCCACAAACACACTTGCAAATGGTGAATCTGACATGGCAGTCATGCTCCATGTCCCTTGATCTGCTGTAGGATGAGGTCACTCCTCATGAGGTGGGGAGGAAGGGGATGAACAAAGGGGAAACTATCACCATGAATAGTCTCCTCCATTCTGGAGCCTTTCCTATTTCCATCTTTCAGTCTTAGAATTTCTGACTTTGGTACACAAGCCAAAAACTCTTTTCCCCTTATAATACTGCTTACATTGTTCAATTTTTTTTGTTAATTTCATATATGCTATTCTTTCTCACTGAATTGCATGTTTCAATTCGTTTCAATTCAATGTTTCAATAAAATCTGTCTCAGTTTATTTAGTAAAAAAAATTGAGTGACTTATAAGCACTGGAGAATAGGAAGCTCAGGATGATGGTGCTGGCTGATCTGTGGACTGATGAGAGGAGGATTGGTCTTTAATGACTCTTTTCTTCCCATCATTGAACATGAGAGAGAGGAAGTTGCCAGGATTATAAAGATACCGATTCCATTTACCAGGGCTCTGCCCTCACGCCTACTCAAATCACAATAGCCCCAAATCCTAATACCATCACCTTAAGATATTCAAGATGAATTTGGGGGGTGGGTGGCACATACTTATACTTGGACCACACAGAAACTTGGACTACAGCTTAGTTTTATTGTTTGTTTATTTGTTTGGTTGGTTGATCTTTTGGGTCACATCAAAAAAAACCTTACTCAGGGCTTACTCCTGGCTTTGTGCTCAGGGACCATATGGGGTGCAGGATCAAACCTAGGTCAGATGCAAACAAGGCAAGCACCAAACTTACTGTCCTATCTCCTGACCCCTGAAGAAAAGAGCATAGCTATAGAATGTGTTCTATTATCATTAACTTTATTGCTTCTACTCTTCCCATTCTGGAATCCTACTAATTCTCTGGAATCTTACTTCCTAAATGATGATCAGATTCTCAATCCTTCATAAACAAAAACTTCTACCAGCAACCTTCCCTACTCAGTACACACAACACACACAGAACATATATATATGTATATATATACATATATATGTATATATATATGTATATATATATATACACACTTGCACACAGAGTACACAAGCACATAAGCACAAACACACACACAGATTACTTGGGCACGTATCCACACAGATGCAGAGAGTACTTAAGCATACATGCATGCATGTACAAACACACACACTTTTAAATAAATAAATAAATAGGAACACTGTTGGGATGGTCTTTGTGGTAAACTATTGGCCTTCCACTTGTCAGACCCTGGGTTGACCGCCTAGTCCAAGAGAGAAAAAAAGTTAAAAAAGAAAGACTGTTTTACAAAAAAAAAAAAATGAGGACATCTATTTTTAATAAACTATAATAACATTTGATTTTCCCAAGGTAACTAAAAGTTATCAGCTCCCACTGACTCTGGGGAGTGCCAGACTCCAAGTCAGTGGGGAACAAGGAGGATTTCCTCCAGGGTAGGATTTGCACCCTCACAACTGCTCTTTTCTCTGTAATTTGGGGACCAGTACTGGAGATTAATGACAGTTTACTGAGATCAACATGTACTCCTCGTTCCCTGCAAGGCCTTGATTTGGCTGCCAATATCTCTCAAATTAGCATATGACTGTGTGGCTAGAATAAATATGCTTTTTAAGGCTGACTACTGCATACCGAAAACCATGTGAACGCTTCCTACTTGGAAGTTCACTGACACAGAACAGACTCTTTTTCCTTTAACCTCCAGTGTGGCTGCCTTATACAACCTTCCAGGAGTTAGGGGTGCTGCAGAGAGGCCTCCAGGAAGAGCATGGGGGCAGGTTTGGACTGAGTGATGACATGTGGGGCCAAGACATTTGCAGTGGCTCTGACAGCTAGAGCTGATGCACTTCAGGTGACTCTCAGGTACATTGGTGATTCAGAGGAGACAGACCCAACATGTTGACACTGAATCTGCAGGCACATTCAGACCACTTGTGACTCCATAGAAAAAGTCCTCCAGTCAGAGACGTGCCTGCACTGGAGATAAGGATTCCCAAGATCTGGATCTTAGAATGATCTGGAACAAGTCTCCATGTAGAAGGGTGGTGGGGGACAGCGGGCAGTTGCTTCTAAAGAAGGTTCTCTGTGAGTGGCAGAAGGACAGTGGTAGAGGTTCATGAGCACTGGGGGATGGAGTGCTAGAATTTGTACATCAAAATTATAACCATTAACCTTGCTGTAACCATACTTCCTAAACAAGTATAAGGTTAACAATCAATTTTTGTTTACTTTTTGTTTGTTTGTTTCTTGGGCCACACCCTGCAATGCTCAGGAATTACTCCTAGCTCTGAGCTCAGAAATTACTCCTGGCAGACTCGGGGAACCATATGGGATGCCAGAGATTGAACCCAGGGCAGCTGCATACGAGGCAAATGCCTTACCCACTGTGAAATCTCTTTGACCCATTAAAAATTAATTTTTTAAAGAGGATTCTGAAACTAGACAGCAGAGTCCCAGAGTTCAGACAAGAAGTGTTGGTGAGCAGATCTGTAGGATTCTCATCCAGTTTCCCATCCTCTCCCCTCAGTGCCCTTGGCCTACTTTTTCCTTCTTGTGTACCCTCTTTCACCTCCAATTCTGAAGCAGTTCCAGGGCCTTTGTGTCCAGGACAATCTGCCAAACCCCGCTGAAAGGAGCCAGTCCCCTGTCTCCATAGGGGTTGAGTGGGCTGAGTGCCAGGGAATCTAAGGCTCAAGCAGAGGGGAGAGGGCCCAGGCCCAGAGGCGCCCCTACTCTGAGCTGCAGTGGCCTCACCACTCCTGAATTATTCATCAGCTCTTACAGAGAAACAAAAGACAGTGTCTTTTTATCTCCTCCAGAAAGGACTGAACTGCTATGCTTTTGTCCTCTTGGGATCTTAAAATTCACCAAGAGTTGTCTGAATTCTTCCTGGCTTTCCGGAGGGAACTAGAGAAGGTCTAGTCTTTTTTTTTTTTTTTTTTTCCCATTCCCCAGAGACTGAAGCCTGCTGAGTGGCAGACTCCAAGGAACAACAGCTTTTGGCATGTCCCTCAGGCTGTGTTGGGTTCCTCTTCTCAAGCATCATGGGAAGGACAGGCAAGTGTACCTTCCTTGGATGACCTTGACTTTTAGGGAACTGGGTAGATGCCCTGCCTCTCCTTCAGGGCCACCTCCATCTCTTGGGCTTTCTAGAGAACCACCACAGTCCTTGTTCTGGTCAGTCCCTGAAAGCCTCCCCCCCCCCCCAACCCCAGCCCACAACCACAATCAGCCAGAAAATACAAACCACTAGCAGAACCTGTTCTCTTTCTGTCTCCTACGCTTACCTATC
>PVKC010001461.1:0-50378 GCA_004027635.1 Crocidura indochinensis
GTTCCCCATATGGTCCCCCGTGCCTGCCAGGAGCAATTTCTGAGCATGGAGTCAGGAGTAACCCCTGAGCACTGCCGGGTGTGACCCAAAAACCAAAAATTAAAAAAAGTCCATTTTAAAGGAGGTTATCAAAAATTCCTCAATTTTGGTGTTTAATGACAGAAAGGAAATGGGTGGTGGCAGTGAAGGGTCTAAAGCAACCTGCAAGATAAACACTACAAAACAAGTAAGGGAAAAAAGAATAGAGAACTCAATAGGAAACAAAAGAAGTGCCAGAGGGGGCACTAAATTTGGCTAACAATTCATGGAAAACTACATTATAGGAGCTTCCTAAAGCAAAAGTCATATCGTCATATCAACATTCTTTTATAGATCCCATGTAACTGGGGGAAAAAATGAACCCTTGATACATACTTGAAATTCCAGGAGGTCTCACTCACTTTTTTATCCCATAATAGAAACAGTTTAGGGGTCAAGAATCAATTCTAACCCTGGTGCTTGCATTGGCCTGGAAACAATTCAATGAAATATATCTAGGACACAGATGACTTTGTCCAGAAAAGCTAAGGGAGAGGAGAATAGGCTATTGGACAAGCAATCGAAAAGCAACTGTTATTATAAATATCAGTCTTTTAATTTAAATTACATATTCAGAAATATGGCACCATCAAACTATAATTTATTTCCAGAGACACAAACACTCAAACAGTCATCTTTACACAAATTCACTCCACATGCTACTGTACCTCTAATTCTACTTTATATTTTTATAGCCAGGTTTATCTCATGCAAAAATATTTGAATTACTAAAAGTGTGGTCAACTCATTATTGGGTAAAGCCTAGGAGGCCACCAAGAACAAATGTGTTGGCCCTGATAGCCTCCAACCATTGCTGACTTGGGCAGCACATATAGAGCCGGGATCTCGTATTTAACCATCCATTCTAGTTGATGAAGTATCACCAAGAATTGTCTCTGGAACACCACTTGAAAGAACTCTCCCAAAATTTAATCAAACAAAAAAAACATTGTCCACTTACAGTCACAAGTAATGTGAATTTAAAAGTTCAGGTCATGAAATTTGAATTCATGTCAAAATTCTAAAGCACAAAATTAAAATTAAGTAGATTAAAAATAATTTTAAATACTCTAGAAAAATATTTAAAATGATTTTAAATATTATATAAAAAAGCAGGTTGTAGAGGAATAGCTAAAGAAATTGCAGTACATATACACAATGGAACATTATGCAGCCATCAGGAGAGATGAAGTCATGAAATTTTCCTATACATGGATGTACATGGAATCTATTATGCTAAGTGAAATAAGTCAGAGGGAGAGAGATAGACACAAAATAGTCTCACTCATCTATGGGTTTAAAAAAAAAGTAAAGACATTGTTGTAATAATCCCAGAGACAATAGAGTTAAGAGCCCGAAGGACCAGCTCACAATATGAAGCTCATCACAAAGAGTTGTGAATGCCATTAGGGAAATAACTAAACTAACAACTAGAATGACAACGTTAATGAATGAGAGAAGAAGAATGCCAGTCTTGAATACAGGCAGAGGAGGGGAATTGGGGAGATCAGGGGCATCAGTGATGGGAATGTTGCACTGGTGAAGGGGGTGTTCTGTTTATGACGGAAACCCAACTACAACCATGCTTGTAATTATGGTGCTTAAATAAAGATTTTATAAATAAAAAAAAAAAGAAAAGAAAAATAAAAAGGTTGTTTTGAATATTTTTCAAGGCATACAAATGTTTACAACATTATTTACAATAGCCACAAGTTGATAACAACCTTGTATCACAAGGTAGAAGAGAAATTTAGTGATACAATACACAATGGAAATACTTTATGAGAGAGAAATTTAATCCTCCATTTACAACATTAATCAACTTTAAAGACTTTATGCTTGGTGGAGTTAAAACTGACAAACACGGTATGATTTCCATAACTGACACATAAAAAAGTGAATATAACGAACTGTTCGACTAGTAGAACTAAACAGTGGTTATAAGAAAGGAAGAAAAGATGTCATCAACTGGATGCTCATGAATGAAATCTTAGACTACTATTGTCAAACATAAGCTGAAAATGTATAAACATATTGATTTAAAAGGCTACATACACAAAACCTAGATAGTGTAATAAACCAATATTATTTCAATTAAAATTGACAAAATAATTATTAGGATGAGCATAAGGAAAGAGAGCTACAGGATACAATGAGACTATTGACAGAGTCCAGGTCTGTTGAAAAGATGTCTCTGGAAAGAAATATTTACAATGATAACTGAAGGTCAAACAGAAACTAGCAAAGTTGTTTATGCATGTAGATCAACACATCTGAGTACACTAAGAGATAATGAAGTGAAGACACACAACAGGAAACAGACAAGTCAAGGATCAATAGCAAACATCTGCACCAAAATTTCACTGAAAGTCTCTTTCAGTAAGGACATAATTCCCATTGGCTTCTCAAATCCTTCCGAAAATTAACATATGATTTCCCTACCCCTAAAATATATGGGGCAGAAATTCTTTTATTTTTCAACTAAAAATAGCCAGAAAGAGGATACAGTGGGTAGGGCACTTGCCTTGCATGTGACCAATCTAAATTCAATCCTTGGAACACCATGTGAAAAACCTCCCAAAGCCCCACCAGGATTCCTAAATGCAGAGCCAGGAATAAGTCGAGCTCCAATTGCATAGCCCAAAAGTACAAACAAAACAACAGTATTTCTTTCCCTCTCCTTTATCTTCATTATAGTTGTTCGACAATGAGTAGAGGTCCCTAGGCATGCCTGGCTGTGGTGCTCAGACATTAGCTATGCTGTTCACCAGGAGTCAAACATTTGGTTGCAGCCTTCACACATGCAGCTGTGGTGCCTAATAAACATTGTGCTCTGATAACTATAGGACTTTTGCATATGTGCTCATTGGGAGAACTCTGGAGTTTTCTTTGCAGTGCCAGGAACCAAAACAGAATCTCACACACAAAATTGCTCAGCCTCTAAGCTACTGCTCCAGTCCCAAGACTAGTACTCTTGGTTGTGTTGCACATTCCGGTTGTAGTGTTGGTTGGGGCAGTCACAGCAGGGGTTCCTACAGATGCTTTCCAGGGGAAAAACTTCCTAAAAGATGTGGTGCTCCCCCACTTCTTAGAGGCTATAATTGGAGGTTGTACTTTTTGTGTGCTCACACACACCTACAGACAGTGTCTCTGTGGAGACACCAGTGATTCAATTCATAACCTCATCCTTGTAAGGCAACCCTTCTAAGTCACTGAACTATTTCTCTAGGTCCCTAAAAAATAACAACTAAGACATTTTGCAAATGTGCACAAAGTAGAGTCTTCTAAGGTGTTATTTTGAATTGCTAAAAAAAAAATCACTTTAAGTCTTGTGGGTTTTTTGTTTGTTTGTTTTGGGGGGAGGATGGATCACACCTGATAGCACTCAGGGATTACTCCTGGCTCTGTACTCAGAAATTACTCCTGCCACGTACAGAGTACCATGAGGGATGCCGGGATTTGAATCACCATCTGTCCTGGATCGGTTGCATGCAAAGCAAACACCCTACTGCTGTGCTATCTCTCTGGCCCTATGAGTAAGTTTTAAAGAAGAAAAATCTGGGGTTAGAGATAATACAATGGGAAGGGTGCTTGCCTTGCACACAGCCAACCCAGATTCCATCTCTGGAGGCCTACCAGGAGTAAGCTTTGAGCACAACCACATAAGGCTCAAAATAAAAAGAAAAAAGGGAAAAAATTACAGTAAACAAAAGTAAGGTGGATGAGGGAAGGAAACTGGGGCTATTGATGGAGATGTCCATGGGTGAAGGGTGATATACACTGTAAGTATGCAACATAATCATGGACAACTTTGTATTCACAGTGTTTAAAAAAAAGGGAAAAAAATGAAAGTTTAAAAAAAAAAAAGAATAAAAATACAGTTTTGGTAATGACTTGGCGTAAAAGAAAATTTCACTTTTGGAGAAAAAATGGTACTTTCTTCTGGCTATGAGTCACTTTTTTAATAATGTGGCTAATGTTTCTCAAGACAATATTTAACTTTTTTTCTTTTGTTTCTGGGCCATACCCAGTGGCACTCAGGGGCTACTCCTGGCTCTGTGCTGAGAAATAGCTCCTGGCAAGCTCAGGGGACCATATGGGATGCAGGAATCAAACCCAGGTTTTAGGGACTCTGGTCCCTAAAATTTTTTTCAATTGAGGTAATTGGGTTATAAAACTGTATTACTGTATTTTAGATCTCTTTAAAAATAAATTACCAAACCATGCTCAATCCATATTCCTGGGGCCAGTCGGTGGCGTTGCAGGTAAGGTGCCTGTCTTGCCTGCGCTAACCTAGGATGGACCGCGGTTCGATCCCCCGGTTCCCCATGTGGTCCCCCGTGCCTGCCAGGAGCGACTTCTGAGCAAATAGCCAGGAGTAACCCCTGAGCGTCACCGGGTGTGGCCCAAAAACCAAAAAAAAAAATCCATATTCCTCTACCACATCTCACTGGACCTTCCCATTTATTTAACTTAGCTCTGTGATCAGAGTCCAAGGGTTTATTTTTGTGTGGCTCCATTTATGCCCTTGCTTTGTTTCTCTTTAACCTACAATTGAAATCATCAGATATTTAATTTTCTTCTTCCAACTTAAATCACTTAAAGGGGCTCATATTGTTATAAGAAGTCAAACAAAAAACCCCACTAGAATCTTTCCTTATAAGATTCAGTAGCAGTACCATCTATTCCATCCTTATATGTATTGCTTTGGAAACAGAGCTATTTCAACATCTTGATATTGTAAGTAATGAAGCATCAGAGACAATCATGTATATCTTGAAATATTGTTTTCAGTTTTCTTCAGATCCTAAAATTGGATCATACCATATCCAGCTGCAGTATCATATGATAGATTTATTTTAATACTTTAAAAACTAGGGGGCCGGGCGGTGGCGCTGGAGGTAAGGTGCCTGCCTTGCCTTGTGCTAACCTAGGACAGACCGAGGTTCGATTCCCCGGTTCCCCATATGGTCCCCGTGCCTGCCAGGAGCGCCTTCTGAGCAAATAGCCAGGAGTAACCCCTGAGTGTCACCGGGTGTGGCCCAAAAACAGAAAACAAACAAACAACAAAAAAAAACTCTTCATAGTATACTCAATAGAGGACAATAGTTGACATGTCTATCAAAGGTATTTTAGGGGTTCCTTATTTCCACAACCTGGCCAATATTGTTTCTAGTCTTTTGAATATAAGTTATTCTAACAGGTATGAGACTGATACTTCAAGGTCATTTTCATTTTCCTAATAAGTGATAATGGAAATTTTCTTTTGACTCTGGTGGCAATCTATATATAATCTTTGGTGAAGTGTCTGTTCAGTTCTTCTCCCTCATTTTGTTCTTTTGTTGCTGTGTATTAAGTTTTTTTGTGTTTTAGATGTTAGCCTTTTGTTCAATATGTGTAAATATTTCCTCCCATTCATTTTTCTATTTGCACTGTGGGAAGCTTTTCTGTTTAATGTCTCCCCAGGACTTTTATTTTTACTTTTATTTATCTTGCCTTGGTATTGAATCCCTTATTTACCTTGCTTTGGTATTGAATCCCAAAGGCATTACTGAAGTCAATATCATGGAGTGTTTTACCTATTTACTCTTCAATGTTTTGGTTTCTGGTCTAACATTCAAGTCTCTAATTCATTTTAAGTTCACTTTTGTGCATGCTGTGAAATTGTGATTCACTTTCATTCTTTTGTAAGAGGCCACCTAAGTTTTTTAGCATCATTTGATGAAAAGTCATTATCCTATCTATATGTTATGCTTTGAGTTTTTTGGGTTTTAGTTTGCTTTGTTGGTTGGTTGGTTTTTGCCACTATACTACCCAGACACTGAGAATAAAGTTCGAGCGTGCAAGTTCAATAAACCAATACCATATGCACCAACCTATGTATACTGCAAGTAGCCATGATGGCCCCTGAGGGCCAATAGCCCAAATACCTACCACAAGACAGTACTGAGCACTTTCAGAAAAAGTTCTGAATATATCATATACTTCAGGATGAAACCCTTAGTTTCAGTGATACTGAAGAGGTAAAGGTACTTGCCTTGCACGTAGCCAGGACTATTTCAATCGATCAAAACACCACCAAGGATTATTCCTGCGCACAGAACCCGGAGTAAGCAATGAGGACAGTTAGGTGTGGTCAAAAACCACACATACCACCAATGAAATTAACTGTACATGCAAATGAGGATTTACTTCTGTGTTCTCAATTCTATTGAATTAATCTTCCTTGTTTTGGCACAGTTCACTGCTTTGATTACTGTAGATTTTTGTAGTGATACTGGAATCAGGTAGCATAATGTCTCCATTCTTAGAAATGCTTAGCCTAGGGGCCAGAGCGATAGCACAGCAGGTAGAGAATTGGTTGTATGCAACTGACCCAGGTTCAATCCCCAGCAGCCCATATGGTCCCCCAAGCATGCTGGAGACATAGCATGCAGAAGGATGGTGGTTTGAATCCCGGCATCCCATGGTACCCTGTGCCTGCCAGGGGCAATTTCTGAGTATAGAGCTAGGAGTAACCCCTGAGAGCTGCCGGGTGTGACACAAAAACCAAAATAAAAAAATTTTGACAGTGTTTACTCTATTTCTTTGAAGATAACATCACTGGTATTTTGATAAGAATAACACTGAGTATAATAATTTATTGAATAGGATTGGCATTTTAATAGTTAATTCTGTCAACGCAGAATTTTGTATTGGATTTGTCAATACAGAATATTGTACTTATAGAATATTCTTCCATCTCATAGTCTCCTATTTCTTTTAACTTATAAACAGTCTATAGTTTACATGTCTTTCATTACATTTATAACCAGCAATTTTTTCCCTTTTAAGTGATTACAAATGTGGTTTTACCCCTTAAAAGTTCATTGTTTGTGTACAGAAATGCAATAGATTTTTATATATTGGTTTCATATCTTACCACTTTATTGTTTATGTTTTTAGTGAAATGTTTAGGAATTCCTATGCACATTAGGCCTTTAATAGGTCAGCACAGTTCTATTTGCATTTGGGGTGTTTTTTTCTTGGGCCAAAACCAGTGGTATGCAGGGGCTTATCCAGGCTTAGTGAACAAACTAACAATTATTGGTACTTAGAGGACTCTATGGGCCAGAGATTGAAATGGATCCTTTGGCATGCCAAGCAAAGTGCTCCAACCTGTTTTCTCTCCAGGCCTATTTCCACTTTGAAAATTAGCTTTCAGATTCTTAACAGACTCTTCAAGAGTACACAGCATGCTCACAGCTTAATTCTGGCTCTAATCTCTGAGATGAGTCCTGGACTTCGTTTCTCTGCTGTCCTGTGGCCTGGACTTTGATCCTCTCCAATCATAGTTCACTGAGGGCTCTTCTTCAGGGGTGAGCTAACCCGACCATAAAGGGTGGAGCCAGAGAAGTGCAACCGCTTCACTTCAGGGCCCTGCGCATCTCTAGCTACTGAAACCCACCATAACACATAGAAAAGATCACGCAACAAGTAACAATTAGGAAACAATGAATGCTAACACCAGGCATAGAAAATGAAGATGACAGCTCTAATGACCCCAAAATTGCCAACCATCTAGTTAACTTATCAGATAAGGAGTTTAGAAAAGAAATATGGAGGATGTTCATAGAACTCAAAAAAAGCATAGATCAAATTGAATGGAAATCAAATAAGAATCAAGAGGATATGAAGGTAAAAATAGAAAAATTCAAACTGAAATAACTGGAAAACTCAGTAGATGAAATGAAAACTTCAATGGAAAGCCTCTCCAACTGGGTAAAAGCACATGAGGACCAAATTAGTGAGCTGGAAGATGAGATGTATAACAACTCCATACAATAGAAAAGATTGGAAAAGTGCCTTAAAGCAAATGATCAGACAATGGAAAAATTACTCAAAGAATATGAACAGATGAAAATAGAAGTCTTTGATAAACTCAACAGAAACAACATAAAAATAATTGGAGTCCCAGAGACCCGGGAAGAAAATTCCCAGGAAGAATACACAATCAAGAACATCATTGCAGAGAAACTCCCAGAGCTACAGACTACATGCACCCAAATCCTGCATGCAGGAAGAGTAGCAGCTAAGAGAGACACGAAGAAAAGCACCCCAAGGCACATCCTAGTCACAATGAGGAATCCTACAGATAGGGATACAATACTGAAAGCAAAATAATTATTGCAAGAATGTCTTTCATTTTTCTTAAAACCCATAGATGAGTGAAACCATTCTGCGTCTTTCTCTCTCTCTCTGACTTATTTCACTCAACATAATAGATTCCATGTACATCCATGTATAGGAAAATTTCATGACTTCATCTCTCCTGACAGCTGCATAATATTCCATTGTGTATATGTACCACAGTTTCTTTACCATTCATCTGTTGAAGGGTATCTTGGCTGTTTCCAGAGTCTTGCTATGGTAAATAGTGTTGCAATGAATATAGGTGTAAGGAAGGGATTTTTGTATTGTATTTTTGTGTTCCTAGGGTATATTCCTAGGAATGGTATAGCTGGGTCGTATGGGAGCTCAATTTCCAGTTTTTGGAGGAATCTCCATAAGGCTTTCCATAAAGGTTGAACTAGACGGCATTTACAGCTCATGAAGGGATGAGTTTAGTTAGAGAAATAACTACATTTTGAACTATCCTAATAGTGAGAATGTCTGAGGGAAATGAAAAGCCTGTCTAGAGTACAGGCGGGGGTGAGTGGGGAGGAGGGAGATTTGGGACATTGGTGATGGGAATGTTGCACTGGTGATGGGTGGTGTTCTTTACATGGCTGAAATCCAAACACAATCATGTATGTAATCAAGTTGTTTAAATAAAAAAAGAACATTAAAAAGTCTTCATTTGCCATACACCCCCCACAAAAAAAAACAATACTGAAAGCAGCAAGATCAAAAAAAAAAAAAAAAGAAAGAAATTACATTCAAAGAGCATCCTTAAGATTTAAGATTTACAGCAGACCTGTCACAAGAAACCCTCAAGGCCAGAAAGCAATGGTGGGATATTGTGACAAAACTCAACAAAATGAATGATTCGCTTAGAATATGAGATGACACAAACTTTAGACTCAGAAAAGCCATACGGGACAAAGACAGACTTTCATACTAATCAAAGGATATGTACAACAGGAAGAAATCACACTCGTAAACATATATGCACCCAATGAGGGACCAGCAAAATATTTAATACAATTGTTGACAAATCAGAAAGTATCAGTAGGAACAAAATAATAGTGGGAGACCGCAACACTGCCCTGTCACACCTTGATAGGTCAACCAGATTGAAACCCAACAAAAATAGACCACATGCTAGCCCAGTGGTCGGCAACCTGTGGCTCGCAAGTCACATGTGGCTCTTTACACTTTTAATTTGACTCTTCTGTGTGCCAGGTGGCCGCTCCAGGAGTCAGGACTCTGCTCCTAGTCTCTGTCAGTACGCACCCTGTGTGGGGCTCTCAAAATAAATTTCAGTCATGGTTTTGGCGAGATTTGACTCAGTTGAAAAAAAATGTTGCCAACCACTGTGTTAGCCCATAAAACATATCTCCATAAAGTCAAGAGGGTTAAACACTGTACAGACTACCTTCTCAGATCACAAGGCACTGAAATTAGACTTAACACATGGAAATTGAACAGCTCACTACTGAACAACCAGTAGGTCAGAGATGAAATCAAAGAGGAAATTCCTGGAAACAAATGACAATGAACACAAAATTCTCAGAATTTATGGAACACAGTAAAAACAGTACTAAGAGGAAAATTTATAGCTCTGCAAACACACATCAGAAAGGAAGAAAGGGTCTACATAAATATCTTAATGACACAGTTTATAAAATTAGAAAATCATTGGGGCCAGAGAGTTAGTGTAGCGGTAATGCATTTGCTTTGCTTGCACAAGTATTGTGGTTCGAATCCTGGCATCCCATGTGGTCCCCTAAGCCTGCCAGGGGCGATTTCTGAGTGTAGAGCCAGGAATAGCCCCTGAGCACTACCAGGTGTGACCCAAAAAATAAAAACAAAAAATTAGAAAATGATCAACAAAAGGAACGAAAAATAGGTAGGCAGAAGGAAATAACAAAGCTTAGAGCAGAAATCAATGAAGTGGAAAGCCAAAAATCAATCTGAAAGATCAACAAAAGCAAATGTTGGTTCTTTGAAAAAATAACAAGATTGATAAACCACTAGCAAAACTCACAAAGAAACGAAGAGAAACTTAATAAAGCAGATTAGAAATGAAAAGGGGAGATCACTACAGACATTGCAGAGATTCAAAAGTAATCAGAGACTATTTTGAGAAACTATGCCACGAAATATGAGAACCTAGAAAAATAATGATTAAATTATTGGACTCTTATAAATTTCCACGGTTAAACCAGGATGATTCTAGCACATCTAAACAGACCCATCACTACTGTGGAAAGTGGTCATTAAAAGTCTTCCCAAAAACAAAAAAAGCCCAAGCCCAAAAGGATTCAAGAAGTACTACCAATTCTTTTCATACTCTTCCATGAAATTGAAGAAACAGGAACACTTCCAAATAGATTTTTTGAAGCTAACATCACCCTGATACCAAAACCAGACAGAGATGTTACAAAAAAAGAAAACTACAGACCAATATCCCTGATGAACACAGATGCAAAGATCCTGAACAAAGTCCTGGCAAATAGGATCCAACACCTCATCAAGAAGGTCATTCATCAAGACCAAATTGGTTTCATAGCAGGAATGGAAGGATAGTATAACATACGTAAACCAATCAACATAGTATACAGTATCAACAAAAATAAAAATAAAAACCATATGATCATATCAATAGATGCATATAAAGCATTTAATAAGGTGCAACATTCATTCTTGATAAAAAAAAACTCTCATCAAAATGGGAATGAAGAGTCAGAGCGATAGAACAGTGGTAGGGCATTTGCCTTACATGTAGTTGAACCAGGACTGCCCTGGGTTCGAACCCTGGCATCCCATATGGTCCCCAAGCCAGGTGAGATTTTTGAGCACATAACCAGAAGTGACCAATGAGTGTCACTGGTTGTGGCCCAAAAACAAAAAATAAATGAACAAACGAAAAAAGATGAGAATGAAAGAAACTTTTCTCAGTATAGTCAAGGCCATCTACAAGACAATGGCAAACATTATTCTCAATGGATATAAATGAGAGACTCCTCTAAAATCTGGTACAAGATAAGAATGCCCTATATCTCACCATTTCTATTCAACATAGTACTGGAAGTTCTTGCCAGAGCAATTAGGCAAAAAAAAAAAAAAGATATCAAGACCATGTATATAGGTAAGAAAGAAGTTAAGCTCTCACTGTTTGCAGATGATATGATACTATATTTAGAAACAATAGATTCATATAGCAAAGTGGCAGGCTACAAAATTAACACACAAAAATTAATGGTCTTCTTATACACCAATAATGATAGAGAAGAAATGGACATTTAAAAAAATATCATTCACATTAGTGTCACACAAACTCAAATAACTTTGAGTCAACTTAACTAAAGAGGTGAAGGACATATACAAAGAAAATTACAAAAGCCTGCTTCAAGAAATAAGAGAGGACACAAAGATATGGAGACACATATCCTGCTAATGAATTGACAGGATTGACATTAAAATTGCAATGTTCCCCCAAAGCATTACACAGATTTAATGCAATCCCTCTAAGGATACCCATGACATTCTTCAAAAACGTGAATCAAACAAAATAAAACAGGAAAGAAAAGTGAATCAAACACTCCTGAAATTCATTTGGAACAATAAACACCCATGAATAGCTAAAGCAACTCGTAGGAAAAGTAATATGGGAGAAATCACTTTAACCAACTTTAAATTGTACTACAAAGCTATAATCTTTAAAACAACATGGAGATGAAATAAAGACAGACCCTGAGATTGTGGAAAAGACTTGAGTATTTAGAGAATGTTCCCCAGACATACAATCAATCAATCTTTGATAAAGAGGCAAGAAATGCAAAACTGACCAAAGAAAGCTTCTTCAACAAGTGGCATTTGCTCAACTGGTCAGCCACTTGCAAAAAAGCTAACTCAGACCTCCATCTAACACCATGCACAAGTGTTAGATGTATGATATCCTTGATATCAAGCCCAAACAACAAGATATATAGAACATATAGGTAAAACACTCCATGACATTGAGACTAAAGGCATCTTCAAGGAGGAAATAGCACTCTCCAAACATTTGGAAGCATAGATAAATAGATGGGATTATATTAAGCTGAGAAGCTTCTGCGCCTCAAAGGAAATAGTGCCTAGGATACAAAGCCAACCACAGAATAGGACAAACTATTCACTAATTCCCATCAGATTAAGGGACTAATATTGAAGATATACATGGCACTGACAGAACTAAACAAGAAAAAAAACATCTACTCCCATCAAAAAATAGGGAGAAGAAATAAAAAGACACTTCCTCAAAGAAGAAATACAAATGGTCAAAAGGCACATGAGAAAATGCTCCAAATCACTAATCATCAAGGAGATGCAAATCAAAACAACAATGAGGTGCCATCTCACACCACAGATCACAAAGAACAAGAAGGATCAGTGCTGGCAGGGATGTGGGGGAAAAGGGACTCTCATTCACTGCTAGTGGGAATGTCGGCTACTCCAGCCTTTATGGAAAACAACATGGAGATATCTCAAAAACTTGGAAACTGAGCTCCCACATAATCCATATATACCACTCCTAGGGATATACCTTAGGAACAAAAAAGCACAATACAAAAATGCTTTCCTCACACCTATATTCATTGAGGTGATATTTACAATTGATAGAATCTGGAAACAGCCCAGATGCCCTTCAACAGATGAATGGCTAAAAAAATGGTGGCACATATACACAATGGAATATAATGCAACCATCAGGAAAGATGAAGTCATGAAATTTTCCTATACATGGATGTACATGAAATTTATTCTACTGAGTGAAATAAGTCAGAGGGAGAAAGAGACACAAAATAGTCTCATTCATCTCTGGGTTTTAAGAAAAAGACATTGAAATAATTCTCAGAGATGAGGGCCAGAAGGAACGGCTCAAATTATGAAGCTCACCACAAAGAAGGGTGAGTGCAGTTAGAGAAATAACCATGCTGAGAACTATCATAACAATAACAATGTCAATGAGTGAGGGACATAGAAAGCCTGTCTCGAATACAGGCGGGGGGAGGGTGGGGAAGGGAGGAGCAGGGCACATTGGTGATGGGAAGATTGCACTGGTGAAGGGGTGGTGTTCTTTTTATGACTGAAACCCAACTACAATCATGTTTGGAGTCTTGGTATTTAAATAAATATATTATTAAAAATAAAAACATATACACAATGAAATACTATGCAACCTTCAGAAAAAAGTCATAAAATTTTCCTATACATGGATGGACATGAAAATCATTATGCTGAGTGAAATAAGTGAGAGAGAGAGACAGACAGACAGACAGACAGAATAGTCTCACTCATCTATAGATTTTAAGAAACATAAAAGACATTATTGTGATAATGCCCAGATACAATAGATGACGGCAAGAGGACCAGTTCATGATATGAAGCTCACCACAAAGAAGTGAGTGCAGTTAGAGAAATAACTACACTAACAACTACTATAACAATGTTAAAGAGTGAAAGAAGTAGAATGTCTGGAATACAGGCAGGGGCGGGGGGTGGGGGGGGTTTGACATTGGTTGTGGAAATGTTGCACTGGTAAAGGGGGGTGTTTTGTTATGACTACAACCCAACTACAATCATGCTTGTAATCATGATGCTTTAATAAAGTTATTATTAAAAATAGTTTTTATCAGAAGATGTTAAATCGTATTAAATATTTTCATGCTTCTCTTGAAATCATATGATTTTTATCTTACCTTTAGGTATTTTACATTGTTTTATATATAGTAAACCGTCTTTGCAAGCAGACTGACTCTCACTGTCTCATGATCATTTAAGTGTACTAATTTGGCTTGGTAGGTTTTGTTGTTAACCTTTGCATCTACATACATCAGAGTAATGCTGGCCTCATAAAATAAAATGGCTTTTGTTGTGAATCTTTGCATCTATGTACATCAGAGTAATGTTGGTCTCATAAAATATCTTTGAGGAGCTGGAGAGATAGTAAGAAAACAAGACATTTGATTTACGGCTCCAGAGGGTGTGAGCCTGGTTCAAATCCCAGACACCTCCGGGTCCTTGGTAACACCTAGCCTCTTGAGTACTGCTGACTCTGGCCCCAAACCAACATTTATACTTTAATTTGGGAAATATATGGTCCATGAGAATATATATATATATATATATATGTATGTATATATATGTACATATATATGTCATAAGGTTCATATGCCATATATGCCAGTTCAACCCTGGCACATGATTCTTGAGCACCATCAAGAGTGATTTTGGCCCCAAAACTAAAATATATATATATTTGGAATAGGTCTCTTCAAAATATAAGAACATCATATCATCAGAATTTTACTGATGAAATATCTCCATTTAGGGGTTTTGTTTAGGAAAGATTTTTGACTACTGATTTTATTTACCTACTTGTAAAGCTACTTTTCAGGCTTTCTATTTCTGATTCAAATTTGGGAGGTTAACTGAGCTTACGATTTTTTTTTCGTGTAAGTGCTTCAACTTAGGGGCATAAAATTGTCCACAGTAGACTTTGCATTTTTTTAGATTATATCCTGTAACTTTGCCTCTTTCATTAATGATTCTATTAAGGAAATCTACACTTTTTTATTAGTAAGCCTAAATAGGAATTTTTTAAAAAATTATTTATCCTCTTTAAGATCCAGAAGTCTCAATGATTTTTGTTATTCTTTCTATTGTTTTGGGGTCACACCCAGCAGTGCTCACTGCTTACTTCTAGCTCTGAGCTCAGAGATCATACCTGACAGAAGTACTCCTGCTGGGGGCTAATTACTCCTGCTGTGGTACAAGGAATTGAATTTGGGTCAACTGTTTGCAAGGCAAGCACCCTACTTACTTTATATACTATCTCTCCAGTTCCTCAGTGAACTTTTTTAAATTCTTTCTGATTGCTATCTATAATTCATTTCCTTTTTTTTTTTCTTTTAGGTCACCAATGATCAGAAGTTACTCCTAGCTCTGTATTCCTAGCTTCACTCCAGGCAGACAGATACCAGTAACCATACAGAATTCTAGGGACTGAACCCTGGTCAGCTGTATGAAGGCAAGTGCCCTATCTGCTATACTGTCTCTCCATCCCCAGTATTTCTGCTTTAATATTTGTATTTGGTTTTGAACCAATAGTTGACGATGTTCAAGTGCTTCTCCTAGCTCTGTGCTGAGTTCTCTTGTGGCAGTACTCAGTGGACTATACGTAATGCCAAGGATCAAATCAAGGTCATGTACATGACAGGCAAATGCCTTTACCCCTATACTATCTCTCCTGTCCTCTACTCTAATTGTTAGTTTTACTTTCCTTTTAATGGATTTGGGAAATTTTTCTATTGCTTTTTGATCCAGGTTTAATTGAGCTGTTTATTTTTTTCTAATGTAAGCCTGTACTAGTATAAGAGAGGCCTTAGTTCCTGTACTGTAATCCATGTTCTCATAATCCATGTTTACACTTTCATTTCAAAAAAATCTGTGATTTCCTCATCGATCAAATAGTTATTTATTAGCTCATTGTTTACTCTCCAAATATTAGGGTTTTTTTCCAGTTTTCTGTTTGTGGTTGATTTTTTATTTTATGCCATTGTTATCTGAAAAGATAATTAATAATTTAATTGTCATTAATTTATTGAAACTTGTTTTGTGATATTTCTTAATAATGTTACAAATGCACTTAAGAGCATCTTTTGGAGGTTGAAGATGTAGCTCAAGAGGCAAAGTATATGTTCTGCATATGTTAGAGCCTGGTTAACATCCCCAGTAAGCTCTGCTACGTACAACTCGTAAGCACAGGAGCAGCAGCAACCACCACCACCAAATTTTTTTTTGGGGGGGGCCACACCCAGTGACGCTCAGGGGTTACTCCTGGTTATTCTCTCAGAAGTCGCTCCTGGCAGGCACGAGGGACCATATGGGGAACCGGGGGATCGAACTGCGGTCAGTCCTAGGTTAGCGCAGACAAGGCAGGCACCTTACCTCCAGCACCACCGCCCGGCCCCCCAAATATATTTTTAAGGCTGGTGTTCCTTATTAGTTTTCTCTCTGGTAGACCTTTCCATTTGTGAAAGTGGAATGCTAAAAATTCCTCATTTTATTGTGCTGCTGTCCATATCTCTTCAAGTCTGTTAATACTTTATATACTGTATACACTCAAGTATAAGCCAAATTCGGCTCATATTCAGGTCATACGGGTTATTTGATTCAGTGTGCGTGCACCAAATCAAATGCACGTAGTCTCCAGTTGTCTTTAGCTGTCTGCTGGAGGGGGCGGTGCTTCAGCTCAGTCCACAAGTCCCGGCTGAGCTGAACTGCATGCCACTGAATAATCTAACCCATAATATTCTGCGCTTTGTATAAGACAGACAGCAGTAATGATGATATCTGCGAACTCAGTGATAATCACAGTGTCTATGCTGATCCCCTCACATCAACTACAACTGAAGCTGTTTGGACACATAGAGGAGGAGAAGGAGGAGGAGGAGGAAGAATCCGGTTTTGAAAATTTTTAACCTTTTTTTTTGTTTGTTTGTTTTGGTTTTTTTTGTTTTTGTTTTTGTTTTTGGGTCACACCCGGCAGTGCTCAGGGGTTACTCCTGGCTCCATGCTCAGAAATTGCTCCTGGCAGGCACGGGGGACCATATGGGGCACCGGGATTCGAACCGATGACCTTTTGCATGAAAGGCAAATGCCTTACCTCCATGCTATCTCCCGGGCCCCGAAAAATTTTAACCTTTGTGATTTCACTTGATTACCTGATAAGCTATGGTTTTCTGCACTTTATTTAAAGTTTAAAATGTATTGTTGCTAGTTTACAGTTTTTCTTAGCAATAAATATTGAAAAACATTTAACCTACTGATTCCTCAGTTACTGTAATTGTTTTGGGTATGTATTTTTATTTTTGAAATTTACCAGTGGCTGCTGCATTTTCTACCTCATCTTATACTCAAGTCGGCCAGTTTTTCCCAAGTTTTCCCAGGTTTTTTGGTAAAATTGGAGAGGTCAGTCTTATACTCAGGTCTGCTTATACTCTAGTATATACAGTATTTTGATGCTTTCTTTTAGAGCATACGTGTGAATGGAATTTAAGTACTTCGGATATTTTTATCCTTTGAGTTGACTTATTAGATATGACCCTTTCTTGTGTGTGTGCTTGGGAGCAGGGGGTGTTGAAGTTTATTTTATCTCATATATGGCTGCCTCTTTATCTTTTAGACTATTATTTGCCTCTGTTGTGGTTTTCCAACATTCTACTTTGAGAATGTAGGGGTCCTCAAACTTTTTAAACAGGGGGTCAGTTCACTGTCCCTCAGATCGTTGGAGGCCGGACTATAGTAAAAACAAAAACTACGAACAAATTCCTATGCACACTGCATATATCTTATTTTGAAGTGAAGAAACAAAATGGGAACAAATACAGTATGTGGCCCGCGGGCTGTAGTTTGAGAACCACTGCATCAGTCCAAATATTACCACCACCTCCTCTATAAAACCTTTCTAACTATGCAGTCAAAAGTAATTTTATTGAAGTACATAGGCTATTTTGTATTGACATAGTTATTGATGAAAATTATGGTTAAAAAAAGTGGACCCTACAAATCCCTCATGGTAAACACAATAAATGCTCAGCCAATCTCTTTAAATGGCTGAATAGCAGGGTTGTAATGGGAGGAAAATAAATGGCACTTCTCTCCCACAAAGGGTTTGGATGAATACTTTAAGAATTCTTGGGGCCAGAGAGATATAGCATGGAGGTAAAGCGTTTGCCTTTCATGAGGAAGGACAGTGGTTCGATTCCATATGGTCTCCGAGCCTGCCATGGGCGATTTCTGAGCGTGGAGCCAGGAGTGGCCCTTGAGCACTGCCAGGTGTGACCCAAAAAATAAATAATAATAATAATTCTTCTGGTACCAAGTGTTAATTTCTAAATTCACGAATAGCACGTTTTCTTTCTTTTTTTTATAGCACAATTTCATAGGAAGTTATGCTCTTTTATCATACCTTCAGAAACACTGCAGGAAGGTTTTGTTTTGAAATTTTAAAAATGCACATGAAAAGACAAGAATAATGACAGAAGAGCCATAATGTGGTTATCAATACATTTTCCCTCTAACAAGAAAGAGTGTGGATAGGGAAGTAATCAAGGACAGCATTCCTGAAAATCATCAAGGTGCTCCCCAGGTCAGGATTATTGTGCAAGATAGAACACTAGTTCTACAGAAAGTCCACAGTTGCTAAGCAGCTATCTTTAATTGGGTACCTTAACCAAGTACCTACATCTCTAATAACAAGAGACTCTCTACTAAAAGTCAAATAATTTTTTTTTGAGCCACTCATCTGCTGTCACATACATGGGTTGTTTCCACTGAACATAGAAATGTCAAGGGCAATTTTGTGTTGTTTTTGTGTTCTTGGGGTATATCTCTAGGAGTGGTATTGCTGGATTATAAGGAAGCTCGATATCTAGATTTTTGAGGTATGTCTATATTGTTTTCCAAAATGGCTAGACCAATCTACATTCCCACCAGCTGTGAAAGAGAGTCCCTTTCTCCCCACATCCACTCCAGCAATGATCGTTCTTGTTTTTCATGTGTGCCAGTCTCCATGGTAAGATTATATCTCATTGTTGTTTTGATTTGCATCTCCCTGAAGATGTGGTACATTTTTTATGTGCCTTTAGACCAGGGGTCCTCAAATGTTTTAAACAGAGGGCCAGTTCATTGTCCCTCAGATCGTTGGAGGCCGGACTAAAGTAAAAACAAAAACTACGAACAAATTCCTATGTACACTGCATGTATCTTATTTTGAAGTGAAGAAACAAAAACGGAACAAATACAGTATGTGGCCCGCGGGCCGTAGTTTGAAGACCCCTGCTAGACCATCTGTCTTTCTTCATTGAGGATAATGTTCTTTTCTCACCATTTTTTGGTGCTCCAATAAAGCAATAAAAAAACAAAACTTAAAGAAATTTTTCCATCACCATTCAGTTATTACAAAGGCATTTAATTATATTAAAGAAATTACATGATCCCATGTCAAAGCCCAAAATCAAAATCTCCTCTTAGATGAATTTTAACCATGTTTTACTTGCTTGCCCTACCTGTTTCCTCTTCTAAGCTAGGAGCCTCTGGTCAGATCCTATTCTATGCCCCAAACCACCACATATTTGTTTATTCACTTCAGTATCAGTGAATAGGTTAGGTAAGAGCAAAAAAAAAAAAATTTATCTTTATTTCTCTTTTTTATCTTTATTTTTTTATTGTGGCCAAAGTGAATTACAAATCTTACACAGTGATATTTAAGGTACACAGTGACAATAAATGAGGGCCTTTCCACCCACCAGTGTTGTCCTCCCTTCATCCCTGTTCCCAAGCATATATCCCTTATCTCCCTTCTTTATCCCCCAGAATGCTAGTGTAACTAAAAGCATGTATGTTAACACTAAAGTAAACTCTTTTTTTTTTTTTTTTTTTGCAGTTCCAGGTATTTTGACTAGTAGTCTCTCAAAGGTTTAGAGTCAAAGGAGCACTGTAAAAACAATGTTAGTGTGGCTCTTATCGTTTGCATGGGCCCACCAAAGTATGGGGGTCATGGAAAGGAAAAACTCTGGCCTAAGTACAAGGAGACCCTACCCCTGAGGTTTCCTGACATATGACCATTTCTAGGCTCCAGGCAAACTAGTTTGTCCAATCCCGGTCATTGTCTGTAGTGCCCATACAGTTATATTTTTCACAGTCTCTGTTGTTGGTATCATGTTTCTGTACTGAAGGTCCTGGAAATAGCAAAATTTTTGATTCATCTTTAATTCTTGATGGGAAGAATTGTACCTCAAATCAGTCATCTTACAACAAATTTAAATGCAAGGTCATCTAGTGCATGCCTTGAGCACTAGAATTACTCATATGATCATTCCAGGCTAGCAGGAGCAAAGGCAGAATAACAACCTAAGGAATGAGAACTGAACTAGTAATTGCAGGGTTTTCACTCTACATAGATTCCAAAGGATCTGTGCCACAATGAGCAAAAAGAATATAAGGACTGGGGATATAAGCTTAGTAATAAAGCACTTCCTTGCAGGTGTGAGGTCCTATGTTCCATCAACAGCACTAGGGAGCTAGGGAAAGCAATGTATAATATGAAGAGTAAGACAACAACGTCTTAAAAAATTGCAAGAAGTTCTAAGATCATGCCTCCATTTCATCTATAAAATAAGAAATGAGAGGCACAGTGAAGGGTGAGGCTTGCATGCCCTTATAGGGATGGAGAAGGTTGAAAGCACAAGATTAAAACAAGATTAAAAGGAGAGCTCAACAGCTATGATTGCCAAACCAGGCTACAGAACAGACCATGACATCAATTGATAACACTGTAATTCCTGCCTCTGATGGTACATCCCAATAAAGAGTCATCTAGACTCGATAAATGGACTAGCTAGGAATTGAGGATTTGCAGCAGAGGTACAAGATTGATCAAGGTGCTTGAACAGTGTTAAGAATGACATGCCACGAAGCACAGAAAATGCATCTCAGAGGTCCAATAACTAACATAGCTGCACTAAGGAAATGAAGCTTAAAAGTCTGATCCTATAAAATGAAATTTAAAATTTTGGATGCAGCACAGTCTCAGACAATGATAAACAGTCCAAGGAATGGCTAATAACAGGGTTTGTAAAGTTTGAAGTGAAATGTTGAAAGCAAAGAAGTCAAAGAACCTGATTCCTATTCTGGGGGAGGGCCATTCAGAAGCTAATGTAATCATGGATTCAGGATTTGGAATACCCACCACTGAAGTGTCACACTCTCCAGGAGATTGGTTAAGGTTTGATTCCCACCGAGCTCCCAAACAGGAAAGGCAGTTCCCATTCCCCTGTCCGATTAGGTCAGGGGGAACATCCAGTTGCAGAGATCCACAGAAAGTAATTCATACAGTGAAAAGGTACAAGAATGGGTTCAGGAAATCCAGTGCTCAAACAAGGAATTCAAGCCACAAAAGCTTTCTGCTCTTAAGATGGAGTGCAGCTCAGTGGAAGAAGACCGAAGAATGAGCCCCAGCCTTCCTCAGACCCTGACCTTTATTGACAAGAATCAGGTACCACTCTAGGGTGGGAGCAGAATACCAAGTAAGGAATAATCCAATATGCTATCACCAGGTCACAACCTAGGGTAGAGTACAATTATTGACTAAACCCAACACACCACCAACCTAATAGCCAATATTTTCCTAGGGTTTAACAGATGCCATGTAAAGTGTTACATATACATAATCTCATTTATTCTCAAAATATTTGTGGAACAGCTTATTATTTCAATGTTATAAATAAGAAAGCAAAAGTTTAAGATTAAATTTCCCAAGGTATTACAAACTTAGTAAAAGATAGAGTCAGAACTTAAGTCTATGTCTGATTTGAAAGATAAAGCACAGAGCAGCTTCCCTCCAAACCTTCCATGGATTGAGATAGAGTCAGAGGGTGACTTGGTAAATAAGGAATGTAAGCCCCACCTCCCGAGAAAAGGCATCTTTTGCATGAGGATGAAAACTTGGTATGGATTCAGCAAAGGGGTATTGAAAGAATTTCACATCAACTAATGAGGTCAAAATGTTGTGGAGCAACAATTAAGTTTGCACAGGAACACAGTTTTTGAATGTGGCCCCATCTACTTTCACACAGCTCTCTGGAAAATTGTGACTAGGGTAACAGGACATCCCCATGTTGGTTTCCAGCAAGTCTAACTCTAATTAAAATGATTAACTGAATTCGCTCTATAAAACCACACTGTGATTACATTCTCTTCTCTCTTCCTATCATCCCATTTAGTTTTCCTTTTGTATCACAAAACAAAGCTATGGCAATTAAACTTACACTGATCACAGTTTTATATTTGTATCATGACAATGAAGCTGGTGGTCAGGATCATCCTGTGATGTTGAAGTGACCGGTCAGGACCTTCACCTGTTTTTGAAGGCCATGTGGTACTAGAGATTAAATACATGCAACAGTTATGTCCTACCACTTTGAACATTCTCTGGATGTGCAGAAATTAAGACACTTTGAACAAAGGTAGGAAACACTATAGAAACAAAGTGGCATGTAGCAGGTTATTTCATCTTCTTAGATCATCTAAGGGAATGCCAATTCTCTTTCCTGACCAAGTACCAATTCTCTTTACTGACAAATCGCAGGTTTCTACTGCCTGTGAATTCTGTCATTCTATGAGGGAAACTTAATTCTTGAAAAACTACTGAAATCAGTTAAAAAAACAGTACTACCTGGCCCGGTTCTAAGGATGTGTGTGTGTGTGTGTGTGTGTGTGTGTGTGTGTGTGTGTGTGTGTGTGTGTGTGTGTGTGTGTGTGTGTGTGTGTGTGTGTTTTGTGTATGTGTGTGTGTTCCTGAAGATATGTCAGAAAGTCCACTTTTCTCAAGAAATGTTAAACGGTAATCAATCAGTGCCAGCTGAATGAAGTCCAGTATTATAAATCTAAAGAAATTAAATTTTTTAAATTGCCCCTCATCTAGCCTCAAAATGAAAAAGGTCAGACAACTTCAAAGATGCCTTGAGAAAGCCAGCCATTCATTACAGAAAGACCTCTTGCTTGCAGAGCTGACAGATGGGTCTTTCACTGAAATGCCCGTATGACATTAAAATCCTCCCTCCTCCTGTCAATGACATGTAAGGATGTTGTAGACAAAGTTATTGCTTCTTTCAATCCTAATTTCATTAGGGAAGCAAATTCTCAGGTACCTGTTTAGAACTCCTCCTCTGCCACCCTTAGGTGAGTGAATGTACAGCCAGTAGTTTTATCCCAGGCTCTGCTCTAGGCTCTATTTATGTGTGTACAGAATGTGTGTCACTATTAAATGACTATGTGTTATTCATATCTCCACCTATCAATCCAGCATTAGTGATTTGCCTACGGCCACACAACTTAGAAGGATCAAAGTCAGAAAACATATCCAGAAAAAATCTTATTCTAGAGTACATTCCATAACCTTTGTCAACTTCGACTGTGAAAAAAAAGAGATTACTAGCTCCCAGAGAGCTAGCTGATCGTGATAAAAGTTTCATCAAAACCATAAAATATAAAAACAATAGTTACATAAGCACAACCTTCAACCTTCAACCCCACCCTAAAGTTCATCCCATGAATCAAATCTATCCTAAATATATATATATATATATATATATATATTTTTTTTTTTTTTTAATTTTGGGTCACACCTAGAAGTGTTCCTGGATCATATCCAGCACTGTATGGATATGACCCATAATGCTAAGGGCTCACTTTTACAGTGACCAGAGAACTGACCAGGGTCAACAATATTCATGGCAAGTGATTTTTATCCTAGTTCTATCTCTCTGGCTCTAACAGATCCTACTTCTTTTTGGGGTTTTGTTTTGTTTTTTTTTTTGGTTTTTAGTTTTTGGGCCACATCCAGAAACGCTCAGGGGTTACTCCTGGCTATGCGCTCAGAAGTCGCTCCTGGCTTGGGGAACCATATGGGAAACCGGGGGATCAAACCGAGGTCCATCCTAAGCTAGTGCAGGCAAGGCAGGCACCTTACCTCCAGCGCCACTGCCCAGCCCCGCAGATCCTACATCTAATTAGATATGTATGATCCCTTCTCTTCAGTTCTTCTAGATGTACAATTCACCAATTATTTCAAAATACAATGGTGTTGTCAATGTGTGAATCTGGGGGCACATGCTTAAAATGACTAAGTTTTCAATATATGTGCTCACAGAAGAGTATTGGGATTTAAGCCAAAGTGCCAACAGAAGATTAAGGCAGGGACCACTGTGTCACACAAAAGAAAAACTTCCAGTATTCCTAAAAATTACTTAATAGTTACAAAATATGCAATTCAAGCACAGCTTCTTGTTAATTTTGGGAGGGGGGCATACCTGGCAGTACTCAGGGGTTACTCTTGGTTTTGTCCTGGTGGAGCTTGGGGGACCCTATGGGACCCTATGGGTTGCCAAGAATTAAACTTGGGTTGGCAGCATGTAAGAAAAATGCCCTAACCACTATACTATATCACTCTAACCCCTCAAGAAGAGCTTTAAATAAAATCATCATATTTCTTACTGAATGAGAAATCTGTTAAAAGTTGAAGTATGCTAGGCTGGACTAAGTACAGGGGTTAAAGCAGCTGCCTTGTACCACAATCCTATCCCCAGCATTATTTAGGCTCCCCTGAGCCCACTAGAGAGGTCCCTGATCACAGAGAATCAGGAATTAAGCACTAAGACCAACAAGTATGGTCCAAACCAACCTTCCCCCCCAAATAATTTTTTTGGGTCACACCAGCATCGCTCAGGGGTCACTCCTGGCCCTACACTTAGAAATCGCTCTTGGCAGGCTTGGTGGACCATATGGGATGCCGGGATTCGAACCACTGTCCTTCTGTATGCAAGGCATACATACCTCCATGCCCCTCCCCCAAATAATTAAAAATAAAAGTTAAGGAACCAGAAATAGCACAACCGGTTAGGTTCTTGCCTTGCATATACCCCACCTGAGTCTTCCCCAGCATCACATATGGTTCCCTAAGCCTTCGGGACTAAGTGTTCCCTGACCCAGGAATGACCCCCAAGCACTATGGGGTGTGGTCCCAAACCAAAAATTAAGTAAATTTAAAATTTAATAATAGTTGAATGATATCAGAATAACCTGGTGCCATTCTAGTATTCTCTCTCGGCAGTTTTACACAGTTCAAAAAATGCTGTAAGTATTTAACCTTAAACATCAAGTTTTAAAATAAATTATGGTGATACTGCAATGGAATTCAAACAAATTTATACAAGCCACAAAATATCTCTTCCCTCCCTAACTAAAGCAAAGCACAAACACATATACCACATACACTTATCTAAAATGTGTCAGAAACTAGTCTTAGCCCCACTTGGAGGCAGTCGTACGGGGGGCTGCCATAGAGAGGCACTATTGGAAAGGCCTAAGAAAATGGACAATTGTTTTTTTTTAATTAAATCATCCTGAAATACAGAGTTAAAACGTGGTTGATAGCTGAGCTTTAGTTATACAATGTTCCAATACCTCCCTTCATCAGTATTCATTTCCCTCCAACCATTTCCCCATACTCTCCCATCTCTCGCCCTCACCTCCAGACTAAGTCTCTATGGCAAACACACCCCTCTCTCTCCTCTCTCTCCTCTCTTTCATCCCCCACCCCCTTTTTTCCCCTTTTAGGCTTGGAGGTTTACAATACTGGTACTGAAGGGATATCATACATCTCTATTTTACTTCCTTTTAAATCCTGGTTCTTGTCTAGAGTGGTATTTTGTTTTTAATAGCCCACAAGATGACTTGCCTTATTGGGTTGTTTTTGGATTACACATAGTATTATTCACGGGTCACTCCTGGCAGGATGAGGGAATAATATGGGATGCTGAGGATTGAACTGAGTTGGCTGCATGCTAGGCAAATGCCTTACACTATGCTATGGATTCAGCCACAGGTTGGCCTGGGTTTTCATTCCCGTCAACAGGCCTCAAACTGGAAATACCAGAGCCCCAGGTGATAAAGTCAAAGACAAGTAATGCTAGGAAAAAGAAATCAAGTATGTTGAGACTTTTTTTAAACTATTGACAACCCTGGTCAAAGTAAGATGAGAAATATTATACAGGTGCTACTCCAGGTAGGAGCTTCTAAGCTTCTGACCCTTGGGTTCTAGAAACTGGTTTAGGAATGCAACACCTCCATTTAAAATCTTTTTGCCTGATTTTTCTATATAAAATGAGTACAAAGAAAACCAATTAAATTGAAACAGGTAATATGTTTTAAAAGCAAGGGCTAGGGAAATTGCTCAGGTGACAGAAAACATGCCCAGGGCTTGAGTTCAAACACATTGCACCCTGAGTTCAAGTTCAGCTGGAAATGACATTAATTTTTTTTTTTAAATATCCATTAAATGAGTCAAATCGATAGCACAACAGTAGGACATTTGCCTTGCATGCAACCAACCTGACAGACCTCAACCCATTCCTGGCAACCTATATGATCCCCTAAGCCTGCCAGGAGCGATTTCTGAGAGCAGAGCCAGGAGTAACCCCTGATCAACACCAGGTGTGATCCAAAAATCAAAACCAAAACCAAAAAATCCATAAAAATAGAATGTACTAACTAATGACAAATAATTAGCACAGCAGCATGTCTACAGTAGTATTCTACATAACTGTTGTTATTCCTAAACAGTGTTGGGCAAAAGGGATAGTTTAATTGGATAGTTTAAAGTATCTCCAACAATATAAGACAAACTTTTCTTTTCTGTTTTTTGGTTTTTGGGTCACACCCGGCAGCACCTTAGCTTACACCTGGCTCTCAGGTTCAGAAATTGCTCCTGGCAGGCTCGGGGGACCATATGGGATGCCAGGAATCAAACCAATGGCCTTCTGCATGAAAGGCAAAAGCTCTACCTCCATGCTGTCTCTCTGGCCCCAAGACAAAACTTTTATTTATTTATTTATTTATTTATTTTTGGTTATATTTTGGGTCACACCTGGCAGCGTTCAGGGATTACTCCTGGCTCTACGCTCAGAAATCGCTCCTGGCAGGCTAGGGGGACCATATGGGATGCCAGGATTCAAACCACAGACCTTCTGCATGGAAGGCAAACGCCTTACCTCCAGGCTATCTCTCCGATCCCAAAACTTTTATTTTTTATATACCAAAACCACAGATACCATTGTGATGTGGTTATTTGGAAAAGCCACAATTTGGTAGAGTCGCACGTTTTTTCTCTACCAGTCCAAATTCGCAGATTCTCTACCTATCTCCCACCAAAGCTCACACAATGACCCTAAGGTTTAGGGAACCTACCTCCTGATAATTAAGAGTGAAACTCAATGAAACAATTACTCAAATTGTCGAGTACTGCTGACAACTCGGGTGCTTCTAGAGAAATAGTAGATCAGTTTTATCCTACTCACGGAACCACTAAAAATCTATAAAATTAAACAGTAATTTACTTATTGGCACACATTAACAGGATTGAGTAATCACATGTGCCCTATTTGTAGCAATTAAATGTCATGTTTCAAGTTTAGTTTTTGGAGCAGTCTATAAAAGTTCTATTTAACTAGAAAATCCATCACCACCAACTTACTCACTGCAATAACTAGCCTGGAAATGCAAGAAAAAGATCTGTGGAAATTTGTACTGTCAGACAAAAAAAAAAAATGAATAAAAACAGAAAACACCAGGCTTAATAGTTGAGACTTAAGATCAGTGTACTTTTTTAATGACTTTACTATTTTCCGGATGATCTATTCTTTTTGACAGTGTTTAAAGTCTAGTAAATTAGCAAATTAGTAGTCTTCCAATTCTTCCAAGTGTGAGCAACAACCGATGTTTGGCCTCTCCTGCTCCACTACCTCAGACAGGCCATTTTCCAGCTGTATCTAGAATCAGAGATGTTCGCATAGAGAAATATTATTCAGAATTATTTGGGCCACTGCCAATTTCTCATGGGTCCTGGGTAACTGAGATGGGTTTTGTTTTCATGCATAGGACCTACAGCAACAGCTGCAGGAGTGTAATACTTCTTCTAGACTAATAAAATTACCTAAGCCTGGCCCACTATATCTCAACTGTTGCAGCAGCCAAGTTTCCCCAAAAGGCAGAAGCCTTGGGTAGTTCTAGAGAGCTGGGATGGTCGCTCCATACTAGGGCATTCAAGTCTAACCTAATAGCAATGAGACACTTCAGATAAGTTTTGAACTCAAGTAATTCCTATGCATATATATTACAAATGTTATTTTTGGAAATCCCATTATAATTTAAATTAAGAATTCAAGTTTTTCACTGAAAGTTGCCTTGCCAGGTATGAAAATAAGTTTTTTTTTCCTCAAACCCAGTGAAAGTTTCATAAAGCATTACTAACTTTGCAAGAAAACCTTTGATCACGGGTTCTATCATCACTACTCTTAACACATAAAATGCACATCTCAGACCTAAGGAACAAGCTCAGCATTGTGTAGCAGTGCAGAAATAAGACATATAAATATATACACAATCCTTTGGAATGAAGAGGGGGAGAGTTTGAAAAAGTAAAGTATCCAAATTATTATGTTTCTTTAGTATATATGCTTCTTCCCAATAACTTAGAAAAGTTATTTGCTAAATATAAGTGTGTGTTCTAAATGCATCAAGCACTGCAAAACCAGTAACAACAACAATGAAACATACAAAAGAACAGGGAAGGGGGCTGGAACGGTGGCGTGTAGTGGTCAGGGATCTGCCTTGTCAGCGCTAGCCTAGGACAGACTGAGGTTCAATCCCCCAGCATCCCATATGGTGCCCCAACCCAGGAGTGATTTCTGAATGCATAACCAGGAGTAACCCCTGTGCATCACCGGATGTGGCCAAGACAAACAAACAACAAAAAATCTCACCAGTCTGTGCCTAGCCATACGTTTGCACTCAATATCAAAATCTTCATCCTAGCTTGAAGGAAAGAAATCTTGAACCAAGTTTTTAGCACTTCAAGCTTCAACTATCCAGATAAAATGACAGGACAGACTCTTTACACACAGCATAGAGCCTAAAGACAGTATTGTGACTGAACTCCAGTCTCACAGTGATAATTTGACTTTATTTAAAACTATGTATAACTAAACACTTTAATGAGCTTTAAAGAAAAGTTAGATGCCAAATCTCAAATTCAAGCCCTTACCACATCTTTTTTTAAACAAATAAAACCCATCACCTTTCTATAAAAGATGTCTCTTATCCCCCATCCTCCATGCCTTCCCCTCATTCTGCAGTCAATGACCTCCACCAGAGTACTTTTAATTTTATTGTTTATTCATTATTTTTACATCCTCATATTGCATACACATAGAGAATCATCATATACTTTTCTTTTTTCATTTTTTTGGTGTTTGGCCACACCTGGTGACGCTCAGGGTTTACTCCTGGCTATGCACTCAGAAATCACTCCTAGCTTGGGGAACCATATGGGATGCTAGGGGATCGAACCTCAGTCCATTTTGGGCTAGAGCGGGCAAGGCAGACACCTTACCACTTGTGCCACCGCTTCGGTGGCACAAGATCCATTTTGCTCTGCCCCATTCCAATAACCCTCTTCTATTTTGCTGTGAATGGCAAATAGCTGAACAGTATTCAACAATATAAATGTACCATACTTTCTTTTAAATCCTATCATCTTTTGGCAGGTATTTTTATTGCTTCCATATTTTAGGTATTAGAAATAATGCTGCAATAAAAATAGTGAATGAAACTCTTTGTATTTTTTTATTCCTTTGAAAATCCATAACTAGGATTACTAAATCACATGATATGATAGTCAATCACGTGACTTATGAAACTCTATGACCTTTTCCAACATGGTTTCACAAACTACATTCTTGCCAACAGCATACAAGAGCTTACTTTTCCACTCCTCCCCACACTTGCTAATGCTGTTATAATGTAAATCATTCTTAAGAGCTAGAGATGTGAAGTGATATCTTATTGTGATCCTAATTTTCACTTCCTGAAATCAGTGATTATGGGCATCAGCAAGTCATCTGTTTATAAAATTCTGCCCATTTCTTTTTTGGGGGAAGGGGATTCTGAGAGCACCTAGTGGTGTTCAAGGTTTAAGCCTGGCTCTGCACATCATATGAGATGCCAAGGATCAAAACTGGGTTGGCCATGTGCAAGGCAAATGCTCTATCTGATGCTATTATCACTCCAGCTCTCAACTACCCACTTCTTGATTGGAGTGTTACGTTGATTAAGTTCTTGACATACTTTGGATATTAATCCTTTATTATATCTATGATATGCAACTATCTCCCATTCAATAGGCTATATTTTTGTTCTGTTTATATTTTCTTTTGCTATACAAAGGCTTTTGATTTTAATTTAGTCCCAATTGTTTATCTTAACGCTGCCCTTTTTTTCCTTGCTGTTGAGGTCAAGTCACCAAAAATATCATATCTGATGTTATAATTAAGTCTCTTTTCTCTGAGCCATTTCTCTCAGAATAATGATCTCAATACCTACTTTACCTTCCATCTTCATGCAGGTGATTCATAGATATATTTCCTTATTATATTTGCTATCTGGGTATATACAGTACTTTATTTCCAACTTGCTAACATCAGCCCAGGAAAGAAACCCAATGTATCCAAAATAAGTTCACCTCTCTCTCCTTCAAACTATACAATCCACTCAGAAAATGATGTTGTAGCTTTTGCTGGTAAGATTCAACTTTTAGTACATTAGACTCAAGGACCCTTCCATCCTCCTGCCTCCTTGTCTGATGAAATCAAATTACTAATTCTCCCAAACTCATCTCCTTCTCCACTCCCTCTCAACAGGTGGGGGAGTTCTTCACTCTCTATCTATTGGAATATTCAAAAAGGTTGGACAATATTTTGAATTTCACTCTCTTCTAGTGCATCAGAGTCACCTGTTTGCCAGAATTTTGAGTCCTATAATATAATCTTGAGATGAAGTGGAAACATTTCTAATGATCCTCCAACTTTCTGTTCATATCACTTAAATGAGCTCTTCTTAAATCCTCTCTTTATGGGTCAGTGTAGGCCTTTTCAAATCTGAAGATTTAGGCTAATAATTTATTAATTAAATGTAGAATATGAATGACCCACCTAATACTTACCTAAGATCTACCTTACTCTAAAGGACACCATCCCAGCATGTTACAGTTGAAATGACTCTGAAAGTACATCTATCATCACAAAGTTATATGTCAACCACTCAGGGTCTAGTGTCTCTCATTCTCTTAGTTTCTTCAAGATATCTGTATCATGACACAATCTAAGAAGGATCCTAGTTTCTGCAAAATCAACACCATGGGAAAAGTCTGACACAGCATGATGGCCCTCAGGAAAAAGGCAAAATAGTGATATGCCAGAAAAAACTTTGGAGTCTGGCAGACCCAACCCAATACTTACAATACCTTATCCCAACTCCATTTACTTTATTGTCCTAAATCCTGTGACTGTAGCAATCTCTTTGAACCTTAGGTTCCTGATTTCAAGATAATAGAGTCATTGTGAAAATTAGAAACATCATATGACAAGTAACCAGAACTACACCTAGCACATAGGCCCAATTATATGTTTAATGCCCATAACAAAATGTCAGTGTAATTGTTTTCCTTTTTTGTTCAAGATATTAAAGTGATAGGACTTAATTGTTAGCTAATATATGGGCTGACTGGGTGGGTTAAGAATAAGTCACATACTTCTGACATGAATAATGCCAATGACCAAAATGGGAAAAGCAGACAGAAGCATGAAGATGAGGGGCTTTCTGGAATTGGGGGTGGAAGGCAGTACAGGAAGCAGGAAACAATTAGCAGGGAAATGAGTTCAGTTTAGATATCCCAAGTAAGAACAACATATGAGTCATCCAAATAGAAATGTCCCGGATTATTTGAGATGAGGATGAACTCAAACCACTATGGGTCAGTAATGTGTGGGAAGTGTCACAAAAGTACTAGGTCCTGTGAAGAAGCTGAAACAACTAAAAGAAAACCACCAAGAATGACTGCTCCAGGAAAGCGAACATTATGTTTTTGTTTTTGTTTTTGGGGGGGGTTTCTGGGGGGGAAGAGGTTGGTTGGTTGGTTGGTTGATTGGTTTTTGACCCCAGAAAAACGAACATTTAAATTAGGCAAACAGAACAGTACAAAGTAAGAAATGAAAGAATTCAAAAAAAAGAAGTCAGGAATGATGAAAAGGGGGCTGGAAGATAAGGCTTTGTGAAAAGTGATCAGTAGCACTCTAAAATCTCCAGAAAAGTATGCTCCAGGGCCTATAGAGGTCTTTTGTGATCTTAGTAAGAGTCTATGACTGAGGTGATAGACACCAGGTAAGACTCTTTGATTTCAAAATACAAACTTAACCTTCTCCCTCAAATCCATAAAATTATTAAATCATCGACAAACAACAGTTTGATAATTTTCCTTTCACATAAAAGAATTTTCCAAGAGATACATTTAAAAACCACAAAATCCATTTCACACAATCTTTGCCAATAAACTCCTATCTACTTCCTGACACTGTTCCCAACGAAGGGAAAAGAAAAGATTAATTCTCTAAAACACAAAAATGTGGTAGAGAGATAAAAAAAAATGTATGAATACTAAATAAGTTTTCTGTCTATTAAGTCTCTAAAGATGAAACACTTAAATTATCGTGTGCTTGGTACTTTGAAAAATGTCCAAGACAAAGTGTTTTAGATTCACTATACAAGTGTGTCTATTTTAATGATATTCCAGTTAAGCAAATTTCTTCGTAAATTTGCCTATGCTCTTTTAAACTTGCTAAACTGTCCTTCAGGATCATTTTCTGGATTGCCTGCTCACTTACAACCATGGGCAATACTGTCCCAAACATCTTTAAAGCTATAAAATGATTCTATGATGCAAATTATGGCACAAAAGCCTTTCACTTGGCAGCATAAACTGGTCCAACTAGTTAGCAGAATTCAAAAATAATTCCCCATAACATCTGCTTAGACTAGGAAAATTTTCTGTTTTCAAGTTTATTCCACATACAAAGCTTCCAAGGAGTCATACATCATTCCCTCCTAAGAAGCTTTGAAAACACATGCAGAAAACAGGGCTTCCCTCTTCACCCCCCAAATTTCAACCCAGCAGACTTGACTGAATGCTTGCAGCCTGGTTTTTACAGTTCTGAAGGCAAGTCTGAGGTGCACTCACCTACCACATTCCTGCTGAGAAAGTTTTGCCCTTAGAAGGCTCTCCTAGGAGACAATGTGACCACTCTGAACTTGGAGGGTAAGAAAGGTGTGGTAGGAGGAGTGAGTGCAGAACGTGAAATTCTGCAAGCCAAATGAGTCAGCCTGTAGGATGACCAAAGAGGAGTATTCTTAAATGTTATAAAGCTTTTATAGCAGCTATAACTTTGACCATCTTCTCTTTTGAGTAGCCATCTGCAATACCTAGAGCAGAGCCCTGAACACTGGAGTCAACCATTCTGCCCTGTATCACCCGAAGATTCCTGCTCCACAGCTTCTGCTATGAGCAGCTGCGCGTAAACATCAACACACAGTCCATCAACATCAAAGCACAGTCCATGCTGTGCTTGCTTTAGGGAAGACTGAAGACTGCTCTCAGCCCATTCCCTCTCTCCCTCCAGTGAATAGAAAAAACATGGAATCCTTCTATATGCTATACATTGGAGATAGAGGATGCAAACAGAAAGATGAAGAGAATCCAAATTGTATCCATCAGGAACCTCCAACCTCATAAAACCCTTGTAAGTGGGTATTCTGGTTTCAAAATGTATACCTAAGACTGATGTCCAGGAAAACCATAGTACAGGAGAAGTACAGTGACTCTCAAGCTCCTAAAGCCACACAATTAGAAAATCTTTCTTGAAACCAAAGGAAAGAGAACTAGGCAATTCAGAATAAGTTAACAAGGCCTTCTGCAGGACAGGCAGGGACAGAATAGAAGCCAGCTGTAACCACAGGCGCCTTCCAATCCAACCTGGGAAAAGCAGTCAGTAAGACAGGCTATAAACATGCCCCTACTTCCCTTTCAGTAGAGCTAAAGCAGATGTGTAATTAAACTCTAACTACACATTGAAAGGGAATAAGAGGACAAGAATGTCAAAGTATAGCCAGTCTGACATTAAAAAAAATTATAATCCTTTTATCTTTTGTACTTTTTTATAAGCAAACTAAAAATACAGATATTAAATCCATTCAATATATATGTATATATTTGTAGAGCAGATGTACTGTGAGACATAGAGATTAATGAAAAAATATATGTGTAAAAATTTTGAAAGAATATACACTGAAGCATCTATAACATTAATAACAGAAGCACTTTAACAGAGACTAAAACTTTTAATCACTCTTAGATGTTTCTGAGTAAAATCCCATTTTCAAACTCAATGTTTTCGGAAAATAATTTGTCTTAGGAAACAATCTGTCGGTGTCTGAATTCACCCTGGTTTAACTCACCTGGCCTCACACCTCAGGCTCCAACTGCTTTTTTATGAAGAGAAACAGTCTCTTCTCAGGGAAAACTCAGGATGTTCCTCTGAACAGGATGACCACAGAACACTGAAGAGATCTGGGGGGAAAAAAAAAACAGTCAGTACATTCACCCCATGGGTCAGAAGTTTAGAGCTTATCAAATCAGTTATACCCTCCCTCAAACTCAATGAGCCTCTAAATGGAGAAGACAGACGTCCATCAACTCAAACATGTTTGTAACTGAAAAAAAAAGCAGGATTGTCAGCTGGAAAATCCAAGTGACTTTATTGTTACTTCTGCTACCCTGTGTCCAAGAGTCCTTAGTGAGAACAATGCACTGTTGAAGGCAATGCAATGGAAGCATCTGTTTACCCCTTACCATAGGTTTTCCTGTCTTGCTAAAAGATCTGTATCTTCTAATGGAGGTTTCAATGGTTTAAGACCGTGAAGCCAAGAACTGTACAAACCCCTAAAAAAAGTTCTCTGGGACACTATTTTCTCCTATTTCCTGCCTCAGTCCTCACAGGCCCTCAGTTCTACTCACCATTTCCAAACACTCTGCCCAATTTCACACCTTCACTCTACCAGGTCCCTCAGCCTGAAACACCTCTCTCCTATTCTGGAAATTAATCATCCTCCAAGCACAGCTCATATATATATATATATATCACCTGCCTGCCTGCTCCACCCCCATAGACTTCTCCCAGTCCTTCCTGTGTATTCCGCACACCTGCTGTTATATCTGTGTTCTAGTATTTGCTTCCTTCTGCCTTGACCTCTCCTCCTATGGGTTTTCAGTCTAGTCTTTCAGCCCCTACTCATCTCCTGCTCTTATCACAAGTAGAGGCAGATGTGCAGTGCAAGTTTGTTGACTGAAAGAGTCTCAAGACCGTTCCCATGTCTGACTCTGATCTACTTTCCTGGGAAATAATCTTTTTACTGCTACATCAACCCTGGAAAACATTCTTTTTTGCAAGAGTGACCTCTTGTCAAATATATGGACAACCAACCAGGCTCTTGCCCAAGTGAGTCTCCTTCCAGCAACACTGCCAGAAAGGACAGAATCATGTGGAGTCACGTTTGGCCCAACAAAACCACTCTGGCAGGGCACTGGAGTGAAATAGGTTTGAGCATGCCAAGGTTAAGTGAAAGCTTTGTATTCCCTTTAAGTCTGTTTAATTATGTGCTCTGGAAGACATGCCCCCCCTTACCCACTAGGACTTCAAAGATGAGAACAGAGGGCAGGAGGTGTTCTCTGGGAGGAAACCAAGGACAAAAAGGCAGGAAAGCTATTTTGTCTTCCCCAACATCAGAGGCAGCTGAGAGCTCACAGAAATAAGTCTCAGGAGACACCTATATGGGATAGAAGGGGAGCACCATGTTATGCAGCTCCTCAAAATGCCTCATCTCATGTTCACCAACAGCCCACAAACACTGCCACCGGTTCAGAGTAGCCTAGGTTGCCAGCCTAGGTTGCCGGCTGCACTGGCAGCCTTTAAGCATTCACTGCAGGACAGCACCACCTGGTGAACAGCAGCTCAAATGTCTTTGCTTCCTCCTAGGATTCACTTACAAAAGAGATCACCTGCCTCTTTACAAGAAAGAGGACTTTGGCAGCCAGGGAGGGAATCCATCTCCCAGCTGCTTCAAGTACTTCAGCCAAACTCTTTTCATTAAGCGCACATCTCAGCAGAAAAGGCAGGCATCTCATTTATCCCAACTGCAACCAAGTATACAAAGAGGATCTATCACAGCCAACAGCTGGTCTGCCATCGGGGATAGCCCTAGCCAGGCTACCTCTGGGTAAATTCAGACCTTTAAACCAGACCTGTAAGGCCAGAAAAACAGGACAGTGGGTAAAGCATTTGCCTGCATTTGGCCAACCCAGATTCAGTTTCTGATACTGCAATATGGCCCCCCCAGCACTGCCAGAAGTGATCCCTAAGTGCAGCTTGGTGTGATCCAAACTAAAACATCTAATAATCTGTGTGATTAATATAATGTAACATATTAATATAATACATTGTAATGTATAATGATAATCTGTGTTACTAATCTGTGTAACAGATTATACACACATAACCTCTTTTTGTTTCTGACTTTTGGGTCACACCCAGCCATGGTCAGGACTTATTTCTGGCTCTGCTTTCTTGGAAAGGCTCTGGGATACATGAAGTGTCTGGGGTTAACCCAGGTCAAAAGTGTGCAAGGCACCCTACTGGCTGTACTATCTCTCTGGCCCCACACACGCATTTTCTCCTGTCTTTTCTCCATCTAAAACAACCTATTTGTTTTTCCACCTCTATAACGGAAGGGGGGAAAAGTCCATTCTGAGTTTAAGATAACAATGGCATCACAGTAAATTACAGAGTTACAATATCCATAGAGAGGCAGCATCCTGCAAGGACTCTCTGCAGTCTAAATTTGTGGTGATGTGATCATAGACTTATGGGTGTCTATTTGGTCCTACATGCTTTTAAATCCCGTAATTACAGAAAGTAAAAGGGGAGGTCAAAGAGACCAGAGGAACTCTGAGTGGTGCTTGAGAAGTTACTTATAACTACAGCTACACTGCTCCCTTCCAGACTCAAGAAATATTGCCTTGAATATTCAGGGGTTTTTTTTGTCCTTAACAATGAATTTTATATTAAAAAGGCACTTTGTGGGGCCCAGGAGATAGCATGGAAGTAAGGCATTTGCCTTTCATGCAAAAGGTCATCGGTTCGAATCCCGGTGCCCCATATGGTCCCCCGTGCCTGCCAGGAGCAATTTCTGAGCATGGAGCCAGGAGTAACCCCTGAGCACTGTCGGGTGTGACCCAAAAACCAAAAAAAAAAAAAAAAAAAAAAAAAAAAGGCACTTACTTTGTATGTGACCTAAGGCTATTCAAACACACAGTCCAAATACTGCATCCAAGGAAGCACTGAAAAATAAGCATAATGCCACAATAAGATGAAAAAAATAAAAATAATTATTGGTTTTTGGGCCATACTTGGTGAGGCTCAGGGGTTATTCCTGGCTATGTGCTCAGAAATCACCCCTGGCTTGGGGGACCATATGGGACACCGGGGGATGGAACCGCGTCCCATCCTAGGTTAGCGCATGCACGGCAAACACCCTACCTCTTACACCACTGCTCCAGCCCTACTGGACAATGTTATGGAATCTAAAACAAAAGTTTATACATTAAGTAAATAATAACTGTCAATTGCCCATCACTAGCTTGTTTTCAGATCTAATTTCCAATTGGTTCTTAAAAAATAAAACCAAACCTTAAAAAAAAGTAAATCGTTTTTGAGAATTATTTCAGGATTTTCCTCCTTGTCAGCAATCTCAATGAAGAACAGATTCAAAACTGTTTATCCACTACAGTTGGATCTTTCCACCACCACCACCACCACCAGCAGCAGCAGCCCTGAATACTGCTCTCCAAGGCGGAATTCTGAGATCAAAGGGCTTGGTCACAATTCTGCATCTAAGTTCATGAGGAGGCTCAAAATCACACTTAACTGCAAAAACAGTGGGCAAACCAAGAGCATAGAAATCCTGCAGCAAATAAATGAAAGCTCTTTGTTTTGCTCAGTTTTAAATGTGGGTACTTAACAGTAAACAGGTTTAATAAAGGAGACAGTAAGGAGGAGGAGAACACTAAAAGTTGGACATGCACTTGGTGCTGCAGTGGCCAAAGGAGCTATTTGAAAATAACTATTTCCATTTCAAATCCTGAAGCTGCATTTTCTTTGATATGGCTAGTGTTGGTACTGTTAGATCTGTAAACTATATTGACCAGATTTTCCATCCTAACTACCCACTACCATTTTCTGGGTGCTATTAAAAAAAATGTTTGACACCCAGAATTAGAACTTCTGTGGCAAGGGAAGTAGCTAAAAGGGCTGGAGCTTGCATATGATTGCAAGCAGGAGCTCTGGGCAGGATCCTCCAAGGAAACTCTGGGGAGGAGCCCAAATGTTTCTATTTTTCAAAACCAATTAAGTTAGGGTTATGAGGTCCAAGAGCAAGTACAAAGCAAGTACAAGTGCAGCTTTGGTCTCAACCCTGATTCAAATCCCAAAACCACCTATGGTCCCCAAGCACAGTTATAGTTTTTGATCAGAGCCAAAATACTCTCTAAGCACTGACACTTCCTAACTGGGATTTCATCAACTTGTCCTGTTTCTTGGCCTCCCAACAAAGCTGACAGCTTCAGAATATGCTGTGTCAGCACTCGCTCAAATTCCACCTGTGTCCCAGCTCTGCAAACTCCAAAGTCCAGGCTCAAGCCACGCCTCTTTTAACTCACACCTGATGCAAAACTTCTCTGATTTTCACTTAAGGGTTTCAGGTCTACAGCTTCTCTCCAAACTGCTAATGTTCCTGAAAATAGGTCCACATCGTCCTTCTTCATCTTTCACAGTGCTCCAAACATCTTGTATTTCAAGAAGTAGTTGCCTGACAGACCAAGCTAATACCTCCAAACCAGGTTATTTCTTACTTTAACTTCCTGTTTTCTCAAAGAAAAAGTTTCATTGTCTCCTTTTCCTAAACAAATTGATTCAAGCAAGAAAGAGAGGCAAAAAAAAAAAAAATCGCAAACAGGTAAAGTCTATGAAAGCAGAATTCATAAGCTAAGAACCTCAAATATCCAGACAGCTAGCAACCAATATTTACTCTCAAAGATACCAAAATAATTTAAATCTAACTACCCTCTCAAAACCTCTATCTACCATCTCTTTTCCATGGCCTCCCTGTGAGCTATTTCATTCCACTCTTATATACAAATCTAAGATGGTAATATTTGGTTTCCAAGGTCATTATAAATGAAGAGGGTAAAGGGTGGCGAGGAGATCAAAGCAGTTTGACAATGACAACTCAGAGATAAGACTGACAAGAGACAGCCCTATCTAGGGGTCTCGAACTCAATTTACCTGGGGGCCGCAGGAGGCAAAGTTGGGGTGATCCTTGAGGGAAAAGTCAGTAGTAAGCCTTGAACATTGGGGGGTGTGACCCAAACAACTAAAACAAAACAAACAAAAAGATTCCTCTAGGGCAGGGCCACAAAATGTTGTATGGAGGGCCCCGAGTTTGAGACCCCTGCTATACCCAAGTCAATACAGGCTGCTGTAGTTAAAATAGCCTTTTGCTCCCCAACAGTAACCAAAAACACTAAAACAAAGCATTTCAAAACAACATAACAGGATACTTCTAAAAGATTAGCCTCATGGCCAACTTTAGTCTCTAATATACACCTGTCATTCAGACTTGAAATGGATACCATATCTAACTGCAGTGCATTGTTTCCAGATCTTCTAATCACTGAAAGCTGGGTTTAACTTGATTTGTTTTGCAGTGTGGTGGCCTCCCAAGTCATTCCCCTGCTGAGGCAAATTCTGTTGAGCCTGACAATTCAATGTTCATATCCAGTGCAGTGTTTATCAGACCGAGTAGTGAGTGCTAGGGTATCAAGTAGTTCTAGAGATTAAAGTCAGGGCCTCTAGAAGTCAGTTGTGCTTAAAGAGCACAACGCTGGGTTAGGCTTTCAATGAGGCACCAAACCTTTCAACACTGCCATTCAGAGCTAGAACCTCTCTTCTGACTACTCAGACCATACCAATCTCTTCACCTTTCATATTCCTTTGTATGTGAGCAATGATCCCCACCAGATGAGAAAATTTCCTAAACAGAGGAACCATACCTTTGCAATCCACATGCCAAATTCTCAGAGTGAATGCCCAAGAGACTCTTGGCAAGTTAAATCTACCCAGAAATCCCACCACAAGCTATTATTAAGGAAAGAGGTATTTTAATAAATATATTTTGAAACAGCTCAAGCGTTTATAAAATTTTGAAAGATATGTATTGTCTTTATTTACAAAGCTTGAAAAAAATATATGAGAGAGAGAGAGAGAGATACTCACAGAACCAACAACACTGAAAGCATGAGATTCTAACTTATAACACCAAACTTAAACCTGTGCCTAACAAAGAGGCTCGTGAAACTTACGGAAGAAGAACACTGCAGATGGGACAAATGCTGACATTGTATACCTAATACTAATGGGACACTGTATACCTGATACTCAATTATGAATAACTTTAAATCACAGTATCTTTTTTTAGTTTGTTTGTTTGTTTGGGGTCACACCTGGCAGTGCTCAGGGCTCACTCCTGGCAGGCACGGGGGACCATATGGGATACCGGGATTCGAACCACCAACCTTCTGCATGCAAGGCAAATGCCTTACCTCTGTGCTATCTCTCCGGCCCCAAATCACAGCATCTTAATAAAAAAAATAATTTTTTAAATATGGAATGCTTCACGAATTTGTGTGTCATTCTTGCGCAGGGGCCATGCTAATCTTGTCTGCATCATTCCAATTTTAGTATATGTGCTGCCGAAGCAAGCACTTATTAAAAATATTTTTTTAATATTTTAAAAAATAAGAAAAGAGATTTAGAGGCATGTACCTTGCTCACAGGGTTCAATTCCCAACACCACATATGGTCCCCAGAAATTCACAAGGAGTGATTCCCCAAATGCACAGCCAGGAATAAGCCCTGACCACCACCAGGTGTGGCTAAAAAACAAAAAGCTGGAACTACAAAAAGATATTGTGACCCTATCATTTTAAATGAGAACATTTAAAATACTTTATTTTAATTTTATAAAAAAAAATAGTTTGATGGTGCTGGAGCAATAGTATAGCAGGTAGGATATTTGCCTTGCAAGGGACTGACTCGGGTTCAGTCCATGGCATCCCATATGTCCCCCAAGCCCACCTGGTATGGCCCATAAACAAAACAAAATAAAAACGTTTTGATGTCAAACCTCTGTGACCATAGGTACTCAGTTTATCTTAGAATTGAAATATTTATGAAATATAAAGGCCAGAAATAAATTCTTCACCACTGCTTGCACATATGTAAACTGTGAAACTTAGGATGGGTTTCTCATTGATCTTGGTAGCCTAATCTCAATCATCTTAATCAGTCATCCAGTTAAACCTGGTTATTGGGTAGTTGCACATTTATGTCTTAATAAGTAATAGCATCCAAAATTATTTAAAAAAGAGGTGACTTTAATGAAATGATTATTCAATAACATAGGGTTATAATTTATAACTTATTCAAAGAATTAGTAGACTGCATACACAACAGTTCTGGGGATCAAACTCAAGTTCTCTACCACTTCAGTCCCAGTTGGATTCAAGAAAATTTTTTTTTTTTTTGGTTTTTCGGGCCACACCTGTTTGCCCCTGGCTTGGGGGGACCATAAGGGAAGCCAGGGGAATCAAACTATGGTCATTCCATGGCTAGCACTTGCAAGGCAGACACCTTACCTCTAGCACCACCTCACCGGACCCAAGAAATTACTTTTTAAATCTAAAGTGAGTTTAAAACTCAGTCTCTTTCCAGATTCACACACACAAAAGAAGCCTCTCCAATCATGTTTCAAGCATATTGCACATTGCTGGCACAGCCCTTACAATTTAAAACTAATTCACTTAGAAAGAGGCTACACGACCTTTCAAAGCATTGAGAACCTCTCTCGTTGAGACTCTGGTTCTGGCCTGTTATTTTCAGCTTCTTCAGCTCCTCCTTCTCCACAGCTGAACTATCTTGTGCTGCTCCCTTTCCTCACTTATCCAGAGAGAAGTTCTTGTTTGTTTTGTTTTGTTTTGTTTTAGGCCATACCTTACAGGGCGTAGGGTTTACTCCTTGCTCTGTGCTCAGGGATCATTCTGGGTAGTGCTCGGGTGACCACATGGGGACAGAGGATAGAACCCCTGTCAGACACATGCAAAGCCTTACCTGCTATATTATCACTTGAACTTCCAGAGGGAAGTGCTAAAATTTTAAGTAGCCCAAGCCCGATTGTTTCCTGATGCTTAACTGATCCTGACCCAGCAACTAAATAAGTACCATAAGATGAACTCTCCCCAAGTGTGTCTTATAGAGCAAATGCCACCTGGAGCTGAAGCCTGAGTGCAGGGGAGGAGAGCATCTAAAAACTATGTGCGTCTTATTACGATCAGATGCGTCTTATAAAGCGAAAAATACAGTACATTCCAAAGGCCTCACTCACTCTCTATCTCAGTTCTGATTACTGCACTTCATTCCTCTTTTGATAATGTGCTAGTCCTGGAACCTGAAGAGCTGCCTTGCTCTTTGAAAACCTCCAAAAAAAGAATTGAACCCACAGGCCGCAGCAGTTCAGGAGACATGCATATTATGTCAAGCTACTCCTACTTTGGTTACCTTGGACCATCATCCATCAAGCTACCATCACCTCAAACTTTCTGCTATTCTTTCTGCTGAGGTACCAGCTTTGCTGCCCCCACCATGAGTCCATAACCCCTTAAAGGGACTTATTAGGAAATAACTCACATTTACAAAAGACTGGGAGTCCTCTCACAAAAACACAAGTAAGTTATAAGATTTGGTTATTATTCTTTAAAAAGTAAAACTCCCAACAATAAAATATTAAGAAAGCTAGGGAAAATTAGTATATAGCTTTTCCCTAAGCACTCAACATCTCCAGGTATACCTTTAGTCATGACGCCCTCTTTCATTATTTCTCAGGTGAAAACTGAGGGAAATCAGAAAATTGATAGCAGCTCTGTCTTCCTAAAGTGTAAAGTGCACAGGGCTTCTTATAAAGAATTCAAAGTTAATATCAAAGTTACAGAAGTTACAAGTATGAAAATAAATCATTCCTCTTAGAAATCAATTCATTGGCCAAAAAAAAAAAAAAAAAAAAACCTTAACAAAGATGAATGTATATCTCGATTTTTTTTAATGTCCTTTCCCCCAAAATAAAACCTTTAAAACTACAGTTTAATTCCACTGTTGGCATCCATCTCTAAAGACCCAAAAATACTATTTTGAAAAGATATTTTTGCTATGTTCACTGCATAACTGTTCACAATAGCCAAAATCTAGAAACAACCAGTGTTGAGACAACTGGGTAAAGAAATTCTGATATGTTTACACAATGATATACTACCTAGCTGTAAAAAAAAAAAAAAATGAAACCATGCAATTTGCTGTTATATGAATGGAACTGGAGACAATAGTGCTGAATCAAATCAGTCAGAAGAAAAGTACAGTTATAAAATTATCTTTCTCATATGTGAGATATAAAGAAACGCAAAGGAAAAACAAATGATCAAAGACAACAGAACCTGAGAACTAGTTTGCAGAACTGTTTACCAAGGGATAGTGTTTGTGGGCATGGATGGGAATAGACCCTAAAACTGTGGAGGGAAGCAAAGAAATACATATGAACAGCGTGGGCTTGGACCTTGTCAATAGCATAAAACCCTATTGTATAGGGAGGGGATTGTAAATCACGTTGTTTCAAATTTTTAAATATAAATTGCAATAGCTAACAACAAAATCTCACTCTCAAAACATGCGCGCGCATGCACACAAACACACACACACACACACACACACACACACACACAGAGAGAAAATATCTGGCTAAACAAATCTCATACTTAAAACAAAAAACAGAGAGAGAAACTGAGGGGTCAGAGCAATAGCACACCAGGAAGGGCATTTGCCTGTCACATGGCTGACCCGAGTTCAATCTCCAACATACCATATGGTCCCCAAGCCTGCCAGGAGTGATTTCTGAGCCTAGAGCCAGGAGTAGCCCCTGAGTGCTGCTGGGTGTGGCCCAAACAACAACAAAACTAAACTAAACTAAACAAAAAAGAAACTTTCAGTTTTTGGTCAAAGCTTATTTTTCTAATGTTTATTGTTTTCTACAAAATTCCAGCTTTTTTTTTCTTTATACCACTATTTTGTAGAAAGACTTTTCCCCATTGGGTTTTTCATCTTTGCTTTGATCTTGCTAACAACCCAGAAAATCCAACCTTGCAATTTTTTTCAGTCCTGAAAAGGAATAACACACAGTCATTTAAAAACCAAAAGCAGTGTCAACACTTCCTCAATGACACAGCTGCTGTGAGTGACCAGTGATTAAAGGGTTTTTTTTTGTTGTTGTTGAGGAAAATGATGACTTCTCTCAAAGTTATGGAATGCCTGGACAAAAACAGTAAAAAAAAAAAAAAAGTACCAGGGTTGGGGTTATGATTCAAGGGGCTCTGGTTTCAACCCTGACACCACATCTCCCTCTCTCACTCTCAACAGAGCCAGATGTGACGCTGGTAGTCTTTGAGCATCACCATTAGCACCACCAAAGGTCCCTATGTTAAAAAGTGGGGGGAACAGTAGAAAAGGAGCTCAGCAGACATACATCAACAAGCAGGTTTTTCCTGTGACTAGTGTGTGGCTAGACAAACCAGGACCCAGTCAGTAATAAACAGAGACATAAAAGTACAAATTCCATTTAAGAGACATAGAATAGAGTGCTTACTTGTAATGCTACAGACCTGGATTCAATCCCAACTCCCCATATGGTCCCCTGAGCACAGCAAGAAGTGATCCCTAAATACAGAGCCAAAAGAAAGCCTTGAGCGTAGCCAGGTTGGCCCAATAACAACCAAAACAAAAACAAAAAATTACATATGATCCAGCAATTCCACTGCTAGATATTTATGTACACATAAGAATTAAAATCAGGTTTTAAATTTTCCTTTTATTGATGTGTTGTATTACATTGATTGACTTGTATATGTTGAACCACCTTTGTATCTCCAGAATGAATCCTACTTAGTCATGATGTATGCCTTTCTTGATGAGGCACTGGTAAGAAATGGGGAGTGGGGGGCTTTTAAAAGTGCCAGGAAAGTTGCAGTGGTGAAGGGGGGGGTGCATTTTATGCTGAAACCCAATTATGATCATTGTAACCACTGTGCTTAAGTAAAAAAAAATATTTTTTAGATAAAAAGAATTAAAATCTGGATCCCAATGAGATACTTGCACTTCCCTCTCACTAGAGCTATATTCGAAATAGGTAAGACAAGAAACCTAAATCTCCAATGGCTAAAGAAGCATGGTCTAGATCTACAGAGGTTTCCAAACCTACTTGGCCTATATTCCCTTTTTCAGAGAAAAAAAATTACTCAGTGGTTCCCAATGACACCAAAGACTTCCGTTACACTCATCCTACCACTGTTGTACTGCCAAACAACTCTCCACAGAAAACCCATACAAGCACACACAGTAGCTCTCACTTAGGAAACACGGATCTACACCTACAGTAAAACAGTAATTCAGCCTTTTCAAAGAAACAGAAGCCTGAGTACGTTATGCTACATGCTAACCCATTCCAGATTAGCAAATACTGCATGAGTCAAACTTCCTAGAAAGAACCCATAGAAGTCAAACCTATAGTAGCAGTAGAAAGGATGTTTTCCAGTGGAGTGGAGGGAGTGGGAGTCAAAAAGCTGTTGTCCAATGAAAATAGTTTCAATCATGCAAGATGAGAAAGCTGCAGACATCTGTCATAGAAGATTGTGCTTACAGTTAACAATACTGTTAAGTAGATCTGTTTGTTTAACACACACACACACACACACACACACACACACACACACGAAAACATTTTAAATGATTAATAGACTCAGGAATTCAGATTTTGTTGGCTTCAGATTTCTCTGTTCTAGGCCAAAGACATGGCTCGATAGGATAGAGCATATACTTTTGCATGCTGGAAGTATGGGTTCAATTCTGTTGAAAGTTCCAATTCCTTCTACTGCTTTATACTGACTACCCATTAGGGTAGTAAAAGTTATCTATGTTAGCACATAATTTAGGGTTAGGGTGTTGGGTAGGGTGAATTAAAAGGAAACAGCTAAAGAAAAAGTGCATCAAAACCCAGGGCAATTCTCAGCAGCTTACTTGTTTCTTGTTTTTTTGGTTTTTAGTTTTTGGGCCACACCCGATGATGCTCAGGGGTTACTCCTGGCTATTCACTCAGAAGTCGCTCCTGGCAGGCACGGGGGACCATATGGGGAACGGGAGATCGAACCGCGGTCCGTCCTAGGTTAGCGCAGGCACCTTGCCTCCAGCGCCACCGCCCGGTCCCCTCAGCAGCTTACTTGTGTGGGATCCTAGATCCATTCTACTGTACAGCATCCATTACTCACCCTTCCTACCAACCACCAGGTGTTACACACACAGAAAAAATTACTACCTTATTTGTTTGTTTTTGGGCCATACCCAGAAATGCTCAAGGGGTTTTCTTGGCAACCTCAGGGGCCCATTTAGAATGCAAGGGTTCTCAATAGAAAAGTGAGCTTATTGAGCAGGTCCAGGAAGGGAGGCAGAATAGAAAATAGCTTTTAACGGTTGCAATAGAAGCCTGGGGTTGTAGATCAGTGGTAACATACAAATGAATAAGGCACTAGGTTCCATCCCCTGGTAACAAAAAAGACAACAGGCCTGGAGGAGTGATCAGAAATAAGACCAGATAAACTGTATAAAACGTTTAAAGTAATAACAGTATTATATTAGGGCTACAGAGATAATACAGGAGAAAAGGTATTTGCCTTGCATTGCATCTATCCCCTGTATTACGTGTGATCCCCAAGTACTGCCAGGAATGATCTCTGGGACAGTTATTGAACCATAGGCACTGCCATGTATGGCCCCAAATCAATATGTATATATTTATTTAGAATAACCATTTACTCAACATCCCTATAAAAATGAGTTCTGCTAAATCAAGACCTCTTATGCCTTTCAACACACCACGCCCCTTTTGCCCAAGAAACGAAATTTGGGGGAGCACTGCCATAAATAGCTGATTAATTCATTGCATGGTTTTAATTTTATTTTCCCATTCATTGTCAGATTTTCATGACTTCCACATCCAGTTATAAAGTTGAGACTCCAAGTGTATAAACAGGTGTTAAATATTTTACTCAACTGCTTCAATTAAGTATTAAATTGTGATACAGTCAGGAAGATACTCAAAAGGACTGGAGCACACACTTTTTGTATACTAGAGGCCTGGGTTCAATATCCAACACCTCTGAGCATCTTACTGAGAGCAAAGCACCCACCCACCAATCCACCCACCTACCTACCTACTCCCTCTCCAGAAAACTCAACTGTGTTAACTGAGGATATTTATCTATGAACAGAACATTGAGAAAATAGCGAAATTACAAAGTACTGTATGATAATGCACAGCAGTGAAGTGGGATCTTTGCTTATAATAAAAGCACACTTAGGGGGCCGGGAGATAGCATGGAGGTAAGGCGTTTGCCTTTCATGCAAAAGGTCATCCGTTCGAATCCCGGTGCCCCATATGGTCCCCCGTGCCTGCCAGGAGCAATTTCTGAGCATGGAACCAGGAGTAACCCCTGAGCACTGCCGGGTGTGACCCCCCCCCAAAAAAAAGCACACTTAAATCTTTTTTGGAAAAGGTGGCCACATTATCAGGGTTACTCCTGGCACAGTAAGGGGACCATATGGAATGCTGGGGATTTAAACGTGGGTCAGTCCAGTGCAAGCCAACTACCCTACCCAATGTACTATCTCACCAATCACAGCATAATTAAATTTTTAAAGGTAAAACTAAATAGTGTCAAACTCTCTAGATTTAAAATTAAGAGTTTTAAAATAATCTCAATTAAAAAATTCAGGATAATAAAGCAAACTGGCAAAATGCTGATAATTGTAAAGTTTGGTTGATGGGTATATAGCAGTTCATTATATGCCTCACCATCTGTATATCTCTGATAATTTCTCTAATGACTTTTAAAAGTTCTAAATTACTCATTTGGAACAAAATATTCTTTATCATTTACCTCTTGATTCCAGCTATCTTATTAGCATAAACATTTCCTCCTGGGATACTTTTATTCTACCAGGACAATTTAAAATCAGTTGATACAGAGCTGAAACTCAATTTCCTGTGCTACCACTCTATCCCATTCACTTCTGCTATACATTCCTACATAGTTGTCTTGTATTTGTATGTGAAACTGTCAGGTCTCTCATACTATGAATAAAAAGGAACACTAACTTGTTTACTACCTGTACATATGGGGGCCGGGCGGTGGCGCTGGAGGTAAGGTGCCTGCCTCACCTGCACTAACTTAGGACGGACTTCGGTTCGATCCCCCGGTTCCCCATATGGTCCCCCGTGCCTGCCAGGAGCGACTTCTGAGCAAATATCCAGGAGTAACCCCTGAGCGTCTTGAGTGTGGCCCAAAAACAACCTGTACATATTATGAGCCTAATTAGAATTAGGGAATTTAACAAGACTTGGCCTGGAGTTATCACAAGAACCTTGTTCTTTATTCTCTCAAAGAATCTCAGGATGGTCAGTCAGAATGTACAACCTATATACCCTTAGCTAAGCTAGTATCTTTGCACAGTCAAGCATCCCTGTAGCCTGCTTCCACTTTTCATTTCCAAATTGTCAATTTTTTTTTTTTTTTGGTTTTTTGGGTCACACCCAGCACTGCTCAAGGGTTACTCCTGGCTCTATGCTCAGAAATTGCCTCAGGCATGCACAGGAGACCATATGGGATGCCGGGATTTGAACCACCACCGTCCTTCTATATGAAAGGCAAACGCCTTACCTCCATGCTATCTCTCTGGCCCAAAATTGTCATTTCTTAATGATAGAACTCTGGACACACACCACACTTCACACTTCAAGTGGCCTCCAAATAAAAGAAGTTGTTGGGCACACTTGGGGAAACGTTAAATAGCAAGTCCTATTTATTCTAAACTGAATTCCAAAGGTCCCACTATGTTAACAAGATTGCCAGGTAAAACATAACAGTATCTTCACAATTATATGAATTGTATTTAAGAGCTTCAGCTGAGGGAGTAGCATTCAGGCCATTCCCCTAAGAAACAGAATCACCACCAAGGATTCCTGTCAGCTTCCCAACCATCTGTCTTCAGGGCTTCAGGGATACCTCCAAAAGCAGCAGTGAGCAAGTTGTTTTCAAACCAATTTTTAAGCAGAATTATTTTCTTGTACAATGTGAAGTGATAAAATAAATATTTGGTTCCTCAGGAAAATTTCTCAGCTCTCTCAAGTTTTAAATATTTTAAATGAGTTTACTGATTCCCCCTCCAGTCTTCCTCAAACTCTGACTTAAGAGTCTATTGCATTCTCAAGCCTTTAATTATCTGCCACTCTAGCTTGTTTATCCTTTTCTTGCTGTTGGATAACAAAATGGTAAAGTAGAAAGGACAGGAAGTCTGAAGTCAGAGTAATCTGAATTTTTGTGCTGGATCATGAATATTTTCCAATTTTTTCCCCTTTGCTTTAAATCAGTCATCTTTGAGTTTGTGAAGAGAGCACCAATTTAAAAATAAAACCACATATCTTAAGTTCAACGAACTGTTTTTACATTGTTTTATTTGGGGTATTTTTGTTTTTGAGAGGGTCATGTCCAGCTGCTCTTTGTACTTACTACTGGCTCTGCACTCAGGATCACTTCTGGTGGGACTCAGGAGACCATAATATGGGATGCCAGGTATCAAACCCAGGTAGAAGAATATGAAAGACAAATGCCCTATATGCAGTACTATCTCCAGTCCCTCTATTCAGGTGTAATAATATTAAACTGAGTATTATTGTCAAATTTTAAATTTTACAATTTGCCCTACCAACAATAGTACAGTGAGTAGGGTACTTGCCTTGAATGTGGTTGACCCAGGTCCAATCTCTGGCACCCAATGAGCCCTACCAGGATGACCCTTGAACACATAATCAAGAGTAAACCTTGAATACTGCTGGGATGGCCTCAAAAACAAACAAATTTAAAAGTTTAGTAATATTACACTTACCTTTTTTATATTAAGTATTAGAGGCTGGGGAGAAAGTATAAGATATAAAGAACTTGGTTGCACATGGCTGACTCAGCTTGATCTCAGGCATCACATAAAATCATGAAGTATCACCAGGATTCACTCACGAGCACAGAACCTGGAATAGACCCTGAGTACCACACCACTCCATGTGGACGAAATACCAAAAGAATTTTTTAATTCTATAAATAGCTAAATTTATTAATACTGAAATGACTTATCTATTAAAAAGTATTATATCAGATAAAAAGATTATTTTATCACAGGGAAAATAACTTTTAAAGAATAAGAAGAATGGGGCCAGAACGGTGGTGCAGCAGTAGGGCATTTGCTTTGCACGTGGCTGACCTAGGATGGACCACAGTTCAAAACCACCCCCCC
>PVKC010001462.1:0-11944 GCA_004027635.1 Crocidura indochinensis
ACCACAGTGCTGGGGCACCCCAGAGTTCTAGCTGCTCCCACCTAATCGGTTTAACCAGCAGAATTTCTTATTCCATAGGCTGCAGGATACTTGGCAGGATCACAGTGCCAAGTTTGGAGAGACATGCACCTCTGCAGGTGCCAACATGACCATCTTTCTCTGCCCTGTGGGGAGGAGGAGGAGGAAGGTGATGGGACAGGCTGAAGAGGGGGCTCAGGTCCAGGGCCCAGGATTGAAAGGGAGGAGCCCAAAGCGTGTTTAGCTGTGTTGTCACTTGTAAGCTAGGGGTGCAAGTACCTGACCCACTTTATTATCTCTCAGGTCCCCAGGTGAATATTTGCATCTTTCGTTTTTGAGCCACACCTGGAAATGCTCAAAATTACTTCTGCTGAGCTTGGATGTCCCTGTGGGATGCCAAGGCTCAAACCTGGTTTGTCTGTGACCAAGGCAAATATCCTACTTGCTTTACTAGCTCTCCTGCCACAAATGGAGGTTTTTTTTTAAATTTAAGCAAAGTATTTTCTAATACTTAATATGTAGAAATGTAGTTAATATGTAGAAATCCCTGTCTTTTGAAACCTGGTAAGAATCCAGAAAATCACATGCTCCCCCAATTCATTACTTGATTCACTTCATGACATGTTACCCAAATGACTCCCTCTTGCCCCCACAACCCTCTCTTAGCACCCCTAACTTTCAGGTCATTGGGGATTTATTGGAAGGTGATTGTTTCTGCCCCAAAGAACATTTATTTGTTGGTGTGTATGAGACCAGTATTGCTCTCAGGGTGACAGGGATGAACTCTGTGATAAACCCCAGCTTCCTCATTCCTGTGTTTCCCAGAAGGATGTCAGGGAGCATTGGAAATCATTTTTGAGCACTTACTTAGGAGTTAAAGTGGCAAAGAAGGAGAAGCTATCGGAAGTGGGGACTTTGGGGGACACTCACAGTCTCTTTGTTTTGTTTCCCATAAAAATTGGGGGTCTAGAGGCCAGAGAGATAATACAGTGAGGAGGGTGCTTGCCTGCACATGGTCAACTGAATTCGATTCTCAGCATCCCACATGGTCCTCCAATTCAGCAGGAGAGAGTCTTGAGTGCAGAGGCAAGAGGAGCCCTTGACACTACCAGGTGTGACCCAACAAAAATTGAGGCATCAGAGGGACAGAATCGCAGGGAGCACTGTTCTTTGAATTTCTCCTTTGGTCTTGGGACCCTTCCTGGTGGGAGGTAAAAATCAAAGAAGAGAGAAACAGAAGGAGTCCTTCTAGAGGCTATAAAAATCAATTTAAGAGAAGAAAGGGAAAAAGTAAGAAAAACATAAAAACTATATAAAAAAAACAAACAAAAGAACCCGAAAAGCACCACAGCAATAAAGACAACAACCAAACAATAACCACGGTCCTGAAATAAAAACAAAACAAAGCACACATAAAAGAAGAAAAAACAATAACAACAATAACAAAAAATAATATGTGCTTTTCTTTTTGCATAGGCACAGTAAATATTGGGGAGATTAAAAAGGGAATTCCCTTGGCCTAAGACCACGGGCCACATATTGTATTTGTTCCCATTTGTTTCTTCACATCAAAATAAGATGTATGCAGTGTGCATAGGAATTTGTTCGTAATTTTTGTTTTTACTATAGTCTGGCCCTCCAATGGTCTGAGGGACAAGTGAACTGGGTCCCTGTTTAAAAAGTTTGAGGACCCCTGGCCTAAGAGAAAAAAGGTTTCTCCACCCTTGAAGCATACTGTCATGGGAATAACTATAGGTTCTTTACATGTTCTTTTTCTCTTCCCTAGGTTCTTTTGTGCTGTCTGGAATCTTTTCGCTCAGACATGGATGATAAAACAGGCCTCTGTGATTAGAGATCTCAGTATTTTCACAGGTCATAGGATAGAGACTAGAGTGAAGTCTTTCTTTACATTTCTGAAAGTTCTATTCCAACACTGTAATTTTAATCAGTTTTGGGTTTTGCCCCAATCCTAGTATGAAGCCTAGGATAGAGTCTCATTATGTTTCCAGAAGTTCTGCTCAGTTGCAGTTGTCTCAGCCAGACCTCTGGGATTAGAGATCTTGGTTGTTGTACAGGTCTTAGGTCAAAGCCTAAACTAGGGTCTTTTTTTTATTGGTCTCAGGATAAATTCTGCCCTGTCATGGTTGTCACAGTCAGTCTTCTGTAGTTAGTGATCTGGCTTTTGCACAGATCAAAGGATGACATGTCTTCAGATTTCATCTTATTGTTAGGTAGTGAGGTAAGATAACCTGCTCTTAAACCTAGCTGTTGACATTTCCTCATTGTCAGGATGGCATATCAAAACTGGTGCATATTGGTGTTAGAGCAGTATTAAAAATGTCTCAGAGGTCGTTTGGTTCCTGGAGCTGTTGCAGAGAACCATGTCAGATCTATGTCTGAGATCTAGGGTTCAAGGTTGGATGGTCACTGTTTAATCACATGGAGTCTAATTTAGGACCACATGACATATGTTCAAGTTGGGAGATGCCCCTGTATTGTAAAATGTATGAGTTCTTATCCCTAGTTCCCTAGTAGATAAGAGCTTGTTTCCTTATGTAAAGTTTCCCCCTTTTTAGTATGTCTATGCAAAAAGAAATGGTGCTATATTATATTGCTGGTGCATTTGTGGGCGAGAATGTCAGGATTCATCATCTCTATACCCTGGTTTTAACGTGAGCTTTTATCCCAGGCAAGACTTTTTTTTTTTTTTTTTGGTTTTTTTTTGGGTCACACCCGGCAGTGCTCAGGGGTTACTCCTGGCTCCATGCTCAGAAATTGCTCCTGGCAGGCACGGGGGACCATATGGGGCACCGGGATTCAAACCGATGACCTTTTGCATGAAAGGCAAACACCTTACTTCCATGCTATCTCCCGGGCCCTAGGCAAGACTTTTTCTTGTAAGTTTTTGTACCAAGCAGAACCAAAACAGGTGAAGTTAAAGAAAAGAAGAAAACAAAAATGACTATATATATATACACTCACGTATATAAAGGAAAAATAAATAAAAATTACTTTAAAAAGGTAATAAGGGGGGCCTGGGAGATAGCATGGAGGTAAGGTGTTTGCCTTTCATGCAAAAGATCATCAGTTCGAATCTCGGTGCCCCATATGGTCCCCTGTGTCTGCCAGGAGCAATTTCTGAGCTTGGAACCAGGAGTAACCCCTGAGCACTGCTGGGTGTGATCCAAAAACCAAATAATAATAATAATAATAATAATAAATAAAAAGGTAATAAGGAACAAAGTGATGTAGGAGACTATTTTACATTTGGGAATAAACAGTTAAGAAGTAATATTATAGAAGTCTTCAACTAATAAAGGAAATATAGGCTTCCAGCACTGTCTTTTGAGATATTCTTGTGGGGGTGGGATCCAGGGCACATTTTCATCACACACCCTAGTCTTGTTGAGTTTGAGAAAGGATTTGCAGCTAAACAGGCTAGGGTAGAGTACTTGCACTGATTTAGGAGCTGAATCTGTTATCAAGCAACAGTCCACATTTGAGATAGTGGTGAGAAGGAGGGCCACAGAGCATGAGTCAGCAAGTATGTTGGTGGTGGCTTCTTGCTGGGGGACTGATATAGGGCTGAATGGGTGTCCCTTTTCTTGGGAGCTGGGTGATGGCTTATTGGGCCAGGAGGTCAATCTTTGTACCTAATGGGTTAAGAACTGAGGGTGAAGAGTGTTAATAAGGCGGGATATCAAATTGAGATTGGGGAGTGAAGGGATAGTAGGATTTCTGAAGTGGGGAGGAGGGCTAGTATAGAGGAGGAGTTATATAAACTATAGGCATGGTTTGTTTACAATTTAGGTTTGGTTCTCATAGAAGAGTCCTATCTCTATGTCCTCATGGCCACATAAAGACACACATTAGTGATTTATTCTTTTTTTCATCTTCATATATTGTATTTTTTTTTTGGTTTTTGGTTTTTGGGTCACACCCGGCAGTGCTCAGGGGTTACTCCTGGTTCCATGCTCAGAAATTGCTCCTGGCAGGCACGGGGGACCATATGGGGCACCGGGATTCGAACCGATGACCTTTTGCATGAAAGGCAAACGCCTTACCTCCATGCTATCTCTCGGGCCCCAATTTTTTATTTTTTTAAACACTGTAATTACAAATATGATTATAGCTGTATGATTACAGTCCTGTAAAGAACACCTTCCTTCACCAGTGCAACATTCCCACCACCAATTTCCCAGATCTGCCGCCTCCCCACCTCCCTTACACCTGTACTCGAGAAAGGCTTTCTACTTCCCTCGTTCATTCACATTGTTATGATAGTTTTCAGTGTAGTTATCTCTCTAACTGCACTCATCACTCTATGTGGTGAACTTCATGTCTTGAAAACTAACATAACAATGTGAATGAAGGAAGTAGAAAGCTTGTCTCGAGTACAGGTGTGGATGGGGTAGGAAGGAGGGAGATATGGAAAATTGGTGGTGGGAATGTTGCACTGTTGAAGGAGAGGTTGTTATTTTCATGACTATAATCTTTCAACTATAATCATATTTGTAATCACGGTGTTTAAATAAAGATAATTTAAAAAATGAAAATAATAAAATGGAGCAGAGATTTCCTAACCTAGAAGTAGCCCAATGACATAAAGACCACATCTCTTTGGCATCCAAACCCTGAGCTCTTTGTAAAAGGGAAACTGAGGTATGGCCCAGATGCAGAAATTCCAAACCCTATCCAGAAATAGGGGAAAACCCCCAAACTGTTTCTGCTGTCTCTCTGCTCCCATCTTTCTAAGAGGCTTAGTGCTGGGGAAACTGTCCTGATTCCCTCCTGAAAAACTTTCTGAGAGGGGAGGCCAAACACAGAGCCATTTTTTGAGATTTGGGCTGATGTACCTAGTTCTCAGCTGAACCAGGTCCTTCCCAGCACTTCCGGCCCAGGGAGGGAATTAGAGGGGAACACACCATTGCCTGCAGTCTACCGCCCTTGAACCCCACTTCAGGTTACTTCCGGAGTGGTGGCCCTGTGAAGGGAACATTTGGGGGTGGCAGGAAGTGGTGGGATGAGTGTAGTCAATAAGAAAATTCACAGCCTGATGTTTGGATCAGGTGTGTTGTGGGGGCGTTGTGCTCCTTCTGTGGGGTGACAGAGTTCCGTGGCTGGAGTCTTCTGAGAGCTGCAGCAGGACCTGCGGGACCTCTGATCCTGCTTCTGGGGTGTCCAGTGAGTAGTGAAGCCTGGGAAGGGCTCAGAGCCTGGGGTACCTGGTGGCACAGCACAGGGAGAAGGAATCACTCATTGGCTATATTGGGTGCCCAGAATTGTGGCAGCAGAGGAAGTCCCAGCAGGGGAGAGAGTTGAGTAATGAGGGGGTGGAGGAACCCCAGCAGACATGATCAGGGGGTAGTAGAGGTCCCTCCTGACTCAGTCTTTTCCACTTACTAATGGGTGATTCGGTCTGTTCTGAAAGCTATTGGGGGCGGCTGCTGAAGGAACAAGGTCTAATCTTTGACCCAAAGGTTGTTGGAGGGACTCTCCCACTCCATTTTGAAATTCCCACATTAGTCACCCTGAGATTGCTCAGCCCTCGAAACCATGTCCCCCTTCTGGGGAAGAAAACTGAGGCTATACTCAGAGATCCACCATTTTGCTTTGTTTCGTTTTCTTTTCTTTGGGGCCACTAATGCCGATACTCAGGGTTTACTCCTGACTCTGCACTCAAAATCACTCTGGGAGGGCTTAGTGTGCCATTTGGGATGCAGGGATAGAACCCGAGTCAGCCACATACAAGGCAAGAGCCTTCCCTTCTGTGCTACTGCTCCGGCCCTGTCCAGACACTTCCTAATGCTGAGCCTGGGCTGAGAGGAACATGAAAGGGACAGAGAGCCAGTCCTTTGGGTCACCCCCAGTGGCACTCAGGGATCACTGAGTCAGACCAGGGGAGGAGCAGGGAAGTAGACTGGGTTGCCCTGGGAAGGAGCACCTTACTTGCCTCTTGTGGCAGGGGTCTGAATCTCAGCTTCACAGACTGGTCTGTAGGGTGAAAAGTACTCAGCTCAGCCCTGTGCTGGGTCTGCCAAATCTTCTGCCTGAGTCCCCGAGTAGTGCTCTTTGGGGCATCGAAAGGGGAAGGACAGGCCTGGGACTGGGAGTTTGGGAAGCGAGTCAACATAGCCTTAGAAAATACTAAGTGTGGGGGCCGGGCGGTGGCGCTGAAGGTAAGGTGCCTGCCTTACCGCGCTAGCCTTGAACCAACCGCGGTTCGATCCCCGGTGCCCCATATGGTCCCCCAGGCCAGGGACGACTTCTGAGCGCATAGCCAGGAGTAACCCCTGAGCATCACTGGGTGTGGCCCAAAAACCAAAAAAAAAAAAAAAAAAAAAAAAGAAAATACTAAGTGTGATTTCATTGACTCTGATTAGAGAGATTAAGCTCCAATTTCATCTTGCAAAACCTTTTACACATCTTATAAAAATATGCATGATTCTGCACCAAGCTCTGTGCATGTGATGTCTGTTCTTTGGGTGTCTCTTCTGGGTAGACAGGAAATTCGGTAGAAATATGTGGTTGTTTGATAACTTTTTTGCACCAAGAACTTTCACTTCTGTTGCTTTATTTCTTCTCTCACTGTCTCCTCATACCTTCACTGGGGTTGTGGTGCTGTGGGAAACCTCATACACTCAACTCTAGTGCTCCAACATGAGTCTCTGGTGTGCTTGCCAGGGAACACCCAGGCCTAATTCTGGGACCCCTTGAACACTGGGCCCCCCTATGTGAGGACACCGTTTCTATGAGGACATAAGGGCCTTACCTGGAGCAGTGCCCCTCGCTCTGTTCACAAGGTGCCTTTCTGTAAAGACACTTCTGAGCAGGAGATAACAGCACCTGGAAAGCCTAGAACATTCTCTCCTGCCTCTCTCAGCAAGGTTGTCACTGGGTTTACTGAAGGTGGTTGTTCTAGCCTCTAAGATTATCTATGACTTGTGGATGGGGAGAAAGGGTACCTCAGGAAGTATGGGGTAAAAATAGATTTAAAAAAAGAAAGAAAGAAAAAAATGTTCCCATTGGTTTCTGTTCTGCTGAAGACTGGTCACAGTTCCCACACATGTTAGTCATAACCTGGTGTAGCGGGGTGGGGAGGTTCCACACATGCTGGTTGTAGGGTTCACAAGGGTAGAGGTTTCATATGTGATGCTGTAGTGCTCACCAGGGATTGTTTCGATGCTCGCATATTTTTATCTACATCAGTACGTGGATCCTGACTGGTAGGACTCACTGGGACTCCCCTTCTTTAGACTCTCTAACCTTGGGAATGTCCCCAATCTATTTATGGGGACAGGAAAGGGCATTGGGGGTCACAGTGAAGCATCTACATCCACTGTGTGATGATGTGGTGCCTCGTGATGTGTGTCAGCTGGATCTGACTTGGTGCTGGAGCCCAAGATCTACTCTGTAGGTGATTGTGTCCATTTTGGTTTATTCCAATACAAGCAATGTTTTGGGGTTACTTCCTGGCTCTGCAATCAGGGAGTACTCCTGGCAGTGCTCTCAGGACTAAATGAGATGACAGAGATCAAACCCACTTCGGCCCTGTGCAAGGCAGATCTCTCCTTGCTGTCCTATCTGACTGCCCTGCTGTGTCCACTGTGACCCCAGTAAAACTCAGGCCACAGAGTGCTGAACTGGGCTGCTTGGTGTGTGGACATATGGGTTCTGGAGAAGGAAGTAGGTGGGACTACTTGGGAATCAGCAGAATCTCAAGCTGGTATTCTGCTGTGCTTTTTCCCTTGCAGGACCCCAATCCCAGTGTTCTGATAAGAAACTGGCACAGCCTTGTTGAGTTCTGTGAGTCCTTCTAGCCCAGACAGAACCCCGGGGTACTGCTGGGGTCCCAAGCTGGTACCTGGACACTATTTCCTGATGCAAAGGGGACCCCTATGACTGGCTGGGATGGGCAGCCAGTTGTCACAGGACAGTTGCAGCCCCAGAGTCTTCAGATCAATTCCAGAAACTCAGGGTCTCTGCCAGCGGATCTCAGGCAGTGCTGAGTTCAGTCTTTTTTATTTTATTACTTTATATAAACATTGTAATTTACAATGTTGCTCATCTTAAAGATGTTTTTGGCATTCCATGTAGCAACACTAATTCTACCACCAGTATAACATTCCCTCCACTATTTTTACCCATTTCCCACAACCCCACAAGACTCCCTCCTTAACAGGCACAAAATCTTTCTTTTTTATTGTTTGTTACATAAGGACTAAGGGAATTATGAGGAAGGAGGGTCACATAGGAAAAGAACATTCTCAATATTGTTATATTTCAAAATGGGGTCACTAATTTGTTTTCTGAAAGTTTACTAAATTGTTTTCTAGATGATCATTCTGCATTTTGTTTGTTGAATTTTGGTGACTTCTATGTCACTATGACATCTACTCGGGTGCAATCCTACTGGGGTGTCAGTATTAAAAAGGATGGAGGTGTTTTCATGGCCACATTTGCTCTGGAATTCCAGGATCTGTGGCTGACATGATGGTGGTTGTGGGCTGTGTCTTTGATTCTCGGGACATTGGAAGTATGGGAGAGGTGGTAGGCTGCCCATACTCATTCTGAGAAGACTCCAGAATGTTCAGCCCAAAACTTTCTTGGTGGGTGAGGTGTCCTGCAGTGATCAGTGATAAGGTGATCAAGTTGGACCATTAGTTGAAGGCAATTGTAGGTTGTAGTTATAGCTGTAGAGGCTTCAATATGGTGGGGACTTGGTTGGCTTCTCCTCCTGAGAATGAATGCCCCTGTTTTCATCTGTGATTCAGCATATCCAGATTTTTTTCAGCTTGACTTACATTAATTTTGAAAATAAATTAGTGTAGAGAGCTGGCCCATGAGCTGACATAGTAGTTGCTATGGGACCTGTGTGTTGACTTCAGTCTTTACAGCATCACAGAACAACCTAAAAAGAGAAGATGTAAACTTGATCTGTATCATACAGTCAGTATCTCCCAGGATCCCAGAGTCCAGAGCTGTAGGCCTGAGGGTCCTTCCTTGGAGGCTGTCACCTTCCCCAGGTGTGAGTATGAGGGGCCCATAAAGAGACACCCAGTGAAATCCAAATCCCACCTTTGAGAGATGACTCTCAGATGCCCTTGGCTGGCCTGATCACAGGCTTTTCATTTTGAGGCTTGTGTTTGTTCCATGGGACTACCTGGTCCTCTATGACCCATGATGAATAATCCGTGAGATGAGCCAGGAGCAGACAGAAAAAAATTGAAAGCAGTTTCTAGAAGAGACCCAAAGTCCAGACTGGGCCTCTGAATTCAGTTCCACAGACTTTGGATGCAGCACAGACAGTGCTCCTAGGAAAAGCCTTTCTAGGCAGTGTTCTGAGGCTACCTTTCCCTCTTCTGTCCCCCACAGCCCTCACTTACTCAATTATCCTGACTTAGGGACACAAAGGAGAACTGGCAAAATGCCACAGGCAGTCAGGAAATATCCAGTAGTTTGGGTCCCAGGAACTCCAAGCCCAGACTCCCTCTACCCTTCAGGTTCCCACAGTTCTAATGTAGGGCTGGAGAGTGGCTTCCTATAGAGATTTCCTGAGAGTCATTCAAGTCTCTTCTTTTAGGTTGGTGATTTGCACTATCAGGAACTGAAATCAGGGTCTCATACCTAAAATCATGTGATAGATGAGACTGATTATGAATCATCAATCAGCGCTATCAATAGAACTGAATCCCATCTGGCCTGTCATTGATTATAAATATGCAATCAACACAACTGTGCCTCAACCTTTTCAGTTGTCCATCATGAACCAAAACCCAATCAGTGGAGTTTGAGGAGCTGGTTGGTGGGTGCCAGTCTGGCTCTGACACTCAGGAACTATGGGATCCTGTTCTATGGGCTCCCTTTTCCAAGTCTCATCTTACCCATCTTGCAGGGCCTCCCCAGGGCATCTCAGGGCAGGAGACCAGGAGGGATTGTGGCTCTGTCTGGGACAGACAGGCTACTGGGGAATGTTTCAGAGAGGAGATACTTACAGTACTTTCTAGAACACCGGAAATAAATCGGAGCTCTGAGCACAAATGAGTACCATCACAATTGGAAGGATGATAGCAAGAGCTGAGGGTGACAGAGACTGTTCTCTGGAAGATCCTGGAGGGAGAAGAGGAGGCAGGGATTTAGGACGGAAGACTTTGGGGTTCACCATATCCAGTAAAACTCAGAAGTCACCCCTTTAGGCAGCCCAACTCCAACTCCAGACTCTGTGGATCCATAGATCTGGCCAATCACAGGAGTCATGCAAAATTCGATAAACTGGCCATTCCTGTATCCAGACCCTAGTCCACGGGTCAATGAGACAGTGCAGGGTGTGAGAGCCTGCCTGGCAGGAAGGTGATATGGGTTCCATCTCTGGCACACCATTTGATCTCCCAACCCTGCCATGAGAGAGTACTGAGAGCAGAGCCAAGAGTAGACCCAAAGCATATAAGCAAACAAGTATCCGATCTTTTTCAGTCCCACTTCTGAAGGGGGACAGGAACCAGGGACATCCACATGCCCCTGATGACTGAGGACACAGGTTGCCTCAAAACAAACCAGCATAGGGAAAAGGGAGACAACATAATGAACATTTCTGGGTCACACACAATTGTGGCCTCTATACTGAGTAAACCCTGAAGGTGCCTCTTTCCTAATGTGCCATTTTCTAGATCAACTTGGAGACACGTTCTCCAAAACTAGAGTTCAGCCAGCCTCATCCCAAGAGGTCAGGAAAGAGGTCATGACAGGAGAGAGGTGAGATTTCTGGCAGCTGAGTGGCTCCTCACCTGGGACGCCAACCCTCCCTCAGAGGCAATCCTGCTGTGCCTCTTCCTGGGCTGTCTGTGATCTCTACTGGCTCCTCACCTGGGAGTAGGACTCTCATGGATGCCTGGGCCATCCCTAGGGTGTTGGAGACTTGGCAGATGAAGGTGGTGTTGATGGACTCTTCTGAGGGCTGGATTAGGAGCCAGGTACCTTGGGGTACCACAGAGAGGGGCAGGGCACCCATGGTCCTGGGGGACAACAGTGGGTGAGGATATGGTCTCTGCTGGAGCCAGAGGGACAGGGACAACAACTCTCACATCTGTGATCCAAGTTCAGAGATCACTGGAGTCCCCCGACTGTCCCTCTCATCTTCTAGAACAACTCAGAGGGCCTAAGGTCCCACCTCAGACCATCCAGAATCATCCAATCCATAGGTTTTCCACTCTCCCTGACTTCCCCTGGTTCCTGAATTCCCTATTACCACCACCAACCTAGTGGCCTGAGTGAACTTTCTAGATCAGAGCTCATGGCCCTCCTCTGCTCAGCAGTCTAGAAGTTCTACCTCACTCAGAGGAATGCCAAGTTCTTAGGTTCATTCTCCAAAATTGCTGCTGGCACCTCATATCCCATTATCTGTTGCGCCTTCTCCCCCAGATCCAATAATATATCCCTAGCCTCCCTCTTCAGATCCACATCAGGTCCAGGACTCACGTGCTCCAGTTATATCTTTCTGGCTTTGGATTTCCACGGGCGTCACAGCTCAAGCGGGTCTCCCTGTGGCCCTGATGCCCGATGTCATCATACAGGGAGATGGAAACCTGTGGAGCATCTGTGAAAGGGATAGGGATGGACTCAGAAACAGGAGCTCCAGTAGATTCCACACTGATGAGGAAGAGTCCCCAGCCCATAGGGAGGAGGGGAACCTAGAGATCAGGAGCCATGGAGTAACATCTGCATAAAATTAGGGCCCCTATTATGGCCCTGTGACCCCAAACCAAAAGTAAAATAAAAGTCTCTGACACAAGAAATTGGAAGAAACATTAAAGGACAGTGGTTTTGATGTAGACATGAGGGATAGTGTGTTGGTGGTCTGTAGAGTATTTTGTATTTCTTTTATGTATTGTATTTACTTTGTATTTAGAAATAAAGAAGCTTGAAGGGG
>PVKC010001462.1:12044-41950 GCA_004027635.1 Crocidura indochinensis
TCCCCCGGTTCCCCATATGGTCCCCAGTGCCTGCCAGGAGCGACTTCTGAGCGAATAGCCAGGAGTAACCCCTGAGCGTCACCGGGTGTGGCCCAAAAACCAAAAGGAGAGGAGAGGGAGTGCAGTGACAGAAAGGGTGTGCAGAGACAGAGACAGAGAGAATAAGAAGAGAAGAAGAAAGGGACACGGAATGAGCTGAGACAGAAGGAGAGACTAACAGAGAGAGAAGAAGAAGAGGAGAGAGTGCAGAAAGAGGGACAGAAGAGAAGAAAGGGAGAGTGAGTGACAGGGATCTAAGAAGAAATATAGATACACAACAGGGATACACAGAGAAAGAGACAGAGAGATACACAGAGAGGGACAGAGACAGACAGAGAGGAGAGAGAGAGAGATCGAACCAGAGAGGATTGGGCTCTTTTGACCAAACCGTTTGTCCCCCAAACCTCTTTGTTTGACTCAATATTATTGAGGACGATTATTGCCAAGGCCTCTCCAAGAATGGGAGTTGGTCACTCAATTTGGGAGGTATTTGGGGACCCTGGATATATCAGCAGTGCACTCAACAACATCTTAGTGCAACAGTGGTCCAAATGTAGACGATGAGGAAAGTTGTTTTGGGATGTTGTTGGCCCAGGTGTAGACATGAGAATGGTGTGTTGGTGGTGATGGCAGTGCTCTTGTCATTGTGTCAGGGATGGGAACTGAGCATGTACATCTCAGTCCTAAGTGCTTGTCTATAAATTGAATAAACTCAGGGGATGTCTGGGAAGCCAATCCAGGTCCCAATCCTCAGAATAACTGTGTTCAATCAGAAATTTTTTTTTTTTTTTGGTTTTTGGGCTACACCCGGTGACGCTCAGGGGTTACTCCTAACTATTCGCTCAGAAGTCGCTCCTGGCAGGCACGGGGGACCATATGGGGAACCGGGGGATCGAACCACGGTCCGTCCTAGGTTAGCGCAGGCACCTTATCTCCAGCGCCACCTCCCGGCCCCTCAATCAGAAAATATGAGTAAATAATTAACCAAAAAAGAACATATTTCCCAAGATCCTGCACAGCCAAGACTCACTATCTCTTGATCCTCAACACCTCCTTGGGAAGAGTCCCCAGATGTGATCCCAAGCCCCATCATTGCTACTCTACTTTCCTTCCTGGCCATAGAATCTTTTAACTAGGGAGGGCAACCTCTTTGGGCACCTTGGTAGGTGCCAAAGTCCCAAGGCCACAGCCTTGATCCAGAGCCACACAATTCCTTACTGGTCAGTGCCATAGGCTCATCTAAATATCAAAAGAGCCAGGCAAACAGTAACAAGCCATGAATATACAGGTGTCAGGGCTGACTGCATATCTGTAAAAGGATGGAAATCAAGCCCCCACTCTGTGGAAACCTCAGCAGTTACACATGGAGACCTTACAGCTGCCGCCACACCAAGAGCCCAACTTTATTACTTCACTCATCTCCACAGAGACACCAAAATGACAAAAATTTCAGGTGTGTGACTTTGTGGTTAAAAATTCCAGGGATTCTTTTGGGGCAGTCCTGCCCTCCCAAGCATCACCCTTTACCCACAGCCCTGCCCCATTTTTGCCCCCACCACTCACAGAAGACTCTGAGCCAGGTGCTCGCTCTCCCACTCCCCTGCGGGGATGTGATCACCTTGCAGGTGTAGTTGGCATCATCGTCGGGGTGCAACTTAGTCAAGATCAGCGATGCACCCAGCAGGAGCGGGTCTTTCCCGGCAGTAATGATCTGCACACGGTCAGGCTCTGGAATGCTGGGGCCCCGCTCCCAGTCGAATTCTGCCACAGTGCTGAGGTCCCCCCAGGGTTCCAGCTTCTCCCACCTTATCTGTTTTACCTGTGGGTATTCAGACTCCACAGGCTGCAGAACACAGGTCAGGTTCACGGTGTCACCCAGGGAGCCATGCACCTCAGGGGGTGCCAACAAGACTATCTTCTGGTCCTCTGTGTCCGAGGAGGAAGAAAGAAGGAATATAGGCTGAAGAAGCTCAGATCTAGAAGGGTCAGAACCTCAGAGTGCTCAACTGGGTTGAGTGCAAGCTGCGGATGGAAAAAGAAGGTTTGGGGGCAAGAGGGAGCTACCTGGGTAGAGTAGAATTTGGGGACCCGAGAAGTGAATGGGGTAGCATGTGATTCTCTGAGCTGTTACAAGATTTGAAATGACTGAGATTCCTACATATTAACTTGTTAGAAAATACTTGCTTAAAAAGACCTCCATTTGTGGCAGGAAAGTACAGTGAGTAGGTCACTTGCCTTGGTCACAGACAAACCAGGTTTGAGTCTTGGCATCCCACATGGGCATCGAATTTCACCAGGAGTAATTTTGAGCATTTCTGAGTGTGGCTCAAAAAGCAAAGAAGCAAATATCCATCTGGGGATCTGAGAGATAATAAAGTGGGTATTTGCAGTCCATGCAGTTGACTTGCTTCGAACCTCAGCAGCATATATGGTCCTTGGGCCACCACTGGGAGTGATCCCTGAGCAGAAAGTCAGGAGTAAACCCTGAGGACAGAGCCAGGAGAAGGGCATGAGGTACGGCCCAAATAAAGACCCAAATAAAGGACCTCTGATTCTCAGTCTGTAGTGAAAGGTGTGAAGAGATGCCTGAGCCCGTAGAATCTGGGACCCTGCTTAGAGAGAAAGGGTCACTCACCAGCTCCTGTGGATACCAAGAATGGTGGCAGCAGAAGCAGCAACAGAGGCAACCCCAACAGGAGAGGGGTCCAGGCCATGCGGAGTGTCTAGCAGGCTAGATCAAGGAAATGAGGGTCTCTCTTGTGGGTGATTCCAGCTATGCTGGAAGTCAGTCACTGGAGAAACAGGGTTGATCTCTCTTCTCAGAAAAAACAGACAGACCCCATGGCCTATTGATTCACATGTTCCTACACTTGAGAACACGTCATTATGATAGTTAGAAGGCCTGAGAGCTAGGGTGTGTGATTCAAATCTGGAATCCCCAAGCTTGCCAAAAACAAAAAAAAAAGAAAAAGAAAAAAGAAAGGTGTGACTAGATGTTTTTTGGTCACAGTCGACTATATTCAAAGGATCACTCTTGATCCTGTGCTCAAAAGTCTTCCACTCTCAGGCTTTTCTGTAGGGTAAAACATGCCCAGCTCAACCATGTGCTGGGTTTGTCAAAGCTTCAACAACTCTGTCTAAGTCCCTAGAAGTACTCTCTGGGGCAGGAAAAGGGAAAGGACAGGCCTGGCCCTGGGAGTTTGGGGAGTGAGTCTACCCCTCCCTAAAGCCCCCCAGTGCAATTTTATAGTCTGAGCTTAGAGCAGAACAGAAATTCCAAAACTTCCTGCTGAAAAGGACCCCAGATCACTGGGCAGACTGCCTGGCCACTGAGCACTGCAGAGTGGAGTCCACCCAGCCCCCAGTGCCCTTGCTTTCCCTTATCTCAGAAGTCACACACCCTAGGATATTTCTGCACATATAATGTCTGTTCTTTGTATGTTACTCCACATCTGGTTCCTCCTTCCCTCATGAATGTGCAAATTTCCTACAAACCTCATAAGATCTGGATGACCTATGATGTCACCACCTCTGTGGGGCAGAAACAGAGACAGAGATAGTTCAGGGGAGAAGGCTCTGATCATGCTCATGGCCAACAAGGGGAGATACCTAGCTCCCAATGAGTCCTCGGAGGCCACCAGGATTAAGTCCTGAGCAATCCTGGGGGAGGCAAAATACACTCATACTCCAGAGAGGAAAAACAAAATTCTCCCTGGTGCTAGGATCCCCTGGAGCAGGCTGAACCTGTCAGGAGGGAACAGGAGAAAATTGGGGAACTGAGAGGCTATGAGAGGAAAACAAACCCCCAGAGCTGCCCCTGCCCCTGCTCAGCCCCGTGCTGGTGTCTGGGGCTCAGGGTGTTGGGGACCACATGAAGCACTGTGAGCAGGTATGTCCTACTCACAGTGGCAGCTCACACGCTTGCAGGAGACACACACTAAGACACACACACGGGCAGCAAAATCCTTAGAGCTTTTGAGGCTTGGATTTCTCTTCTGCGTGGGCAGAAAATTCTGGTAGAAATTTGGGGTCTTTTTATCCTACTTTTTTGTTCCTAGAATTCTTCTCAATGTTCCTTTATTCCTCTTACTATCTCCTCCTCTCTCCCTGTGGCTATGGTGCTGTGGGGAGGCTCAAGCACTCAGCTCTGGTGCTCCCACATGATTCTCTGGGTGCTCTCAGGGGTATACCCAAGTACTCTCCCACTTGATGGGCACATGGTGTATTGCCTTGAGGACACGAGGGGCCTTTCCTCTGAAACTGCACACATCAAACTGTTCACAAGGTGCCTTTGCAGAGCCACTTCTGGGCCCGAGACTACAATATGTGCTGGAAGACCTAGAGTATTCTTTCCTGCCTCTCTCAGCAGGGCTGTCACTAGGAATTTACTAGAAGGTGGTTGTTCCTGCCCCAAAGAGCATTTATGATTTGTGAGTGTATATGGGGGAGACAGTTATCTTTCTCAGGGACTTCCCCTGTCATAAGCCCCCTGATTCCTAATTCCTGTGTTCCCTAGAAGGATGTCAAGGAGTCATTTTTGAGCACTTAGTTAGGAATATTAAGGGAGAAATAAAGTATTAGGAAGTGGAGGCTTTGGGGAACACTCCCTTTGTTTTGTCTCTCATAAAAATTGGGGATTTAGAGGTCAGAGAAATAGTACAGAGGGATAGGGTGCTTGCCTGCACATGGTCAACCCGAGTTCCATCCTCAGCATCCCACATGCTCCTCCAATTCAGCAGGAGAGATTCCTGAATGCAGAGGCAAGAGGAACCCTTGAACACCACTGGGTGTGACCCAACGAAAGCAGGGCTTAAAAGGAACAGTTTTCAGGAAGCACTGTTCTCTGGGTGTCTCCTTTATGGTTTCAGGCCTCTCCTTGCTCTTCCCTCCCTGTGTTCAGGAACTGATGGAGTTATGGGAATCTGAGTGGAACTGGAAGAGACTTGGAGCATCAGGTAGTAAAAGAAGGGGAAGAAGGGCACTAGTACAGGAAAGGCCCCAATAAGGAGAGAAAAAATAGAAACAAAACCGTTAGTTTCACAGCACTTTATTTTCAACGCCCCAAGAGCTCTTGGAAACTAGCTTGTGGTAAACTGTTATTTCCATAGTAGAAGGCATGAAAGCACAGGGACCCCTTATTCAGGTCTGAGAGTTGATAATGTCATATGAACTCTGGGTCCTTGAGAAAAACTCTTTCCATTCCCACTTGGGCTCAATCTCTATCCCTTGACTTTTTCCTCACCTGTCTCCTTCCCCATCCCTTGGTTCGAGGTTCTGCCCGGGTCTCTACAAGTTCTTGGGTTCATGACACTGTTCTTGTCCTGTAGAGGGTCATATGAACCTTTCCCTGAGCTGGTTCTAGCATAGCTCCTCTGGATGACTTCCTATCCCCTGGCATTGCCAAGGGAGAGACCTTGGATGGAACCCGGAACCCGGTTCCCTTTTCTCCTGCCGCACTGGGACCCTGAGCCTCACTGTCCAGCACCTGTGAGCCTTCTTCTCCTGCTTCCCCCAAGGCCAACCACATCCCACTTGCTGTGCTCTCTCTAGAGCTCCACAACTTGAGGGCAGCCCCCAAGCAAACCATTTTTCCAGACCCTCATTCATTTGATGGGGAGTGGGGTTGGGGTTTGGTTAGGTCTATACCTACCTGCTCTGGAGTGACTCCTGAGTTCTCAGGAAGGATTCATTATAGCCCCCCTGTGGGAATTTGGGGTTTTTATTTTGATTGGGGTTTTGGGCAATGCCTGGCTATGCTCAAAGCTTTTCCCTAGCAAGGCTTGGGGATTGGAGATGGAACATGGGTCAGCAAGTACAAGGAAAGTACCCAATGCACTGTACTATATTTTGGCTCACATCTGCCACATATGTCCCCAATTGCACTCAATTTTATAGTTACTTTCCTGGGCCATCCCAGCACCCAAGACATTGTAGCACCCACTTTGAGAAGCCCTGAACTCTGTTTCCTTTCATTGTGAATCTTCCCCATAACCATCATTGATCTCATTCTGTCTCTGTTGTGATCAACACCCTATCATCTCCATCAGGCTTCTAACTACACATTTCTCCATCCCTCCCTCCCCCCAATCTGTCTGCCCACCCCCTAACCCCTATCCCTATATCCCTGAAATTTGTGCAGAAATGTCCTCGCCAGGGAAAGTCTCAGCTCCTATAGGGGTGCAGGGGCCAGGTGTCAATGATGGTCCCAGACATCAGGGTCCTAATCCCAGAACCTGTGACAGCCCCTGACATGGTCAAAGGCCTTTGCAAGACAATGAGGCCTTGGGATGGAAACTTCTCCTGGATATCCTGGGGAGTCCCAATGGCAACTCTGGGGTCCTTGTACAAAGGAGAGGAAGAGAGATGGAGGAGGAGGGATCAGATATGGCACTGGGAAAGGGTGACAAGGGGAGGTGCTGGGGACTGGCCAAGAATGCAGGTGCCTGGAGCAAGTGGGGGGCAGGGCTTCTGCTGGGCCTCCCAGTGTGACACAAGCTGGTAGTCTGAGGACAGAAAGCACCCTGGGGAGACTGACTTTTGTGGGGTTCAGGGTCAGCCCTAGGCCAATACCATGGTTGCATGATTGTTCAGTTGGTTTCTCAGTTATTTTTTTCAGTTTCAAATTTGTTCATGATTTAGTTTCAAACACACTCAACACCCTTCCGCTGTGTACATTGCCTGCCACAGAGTCCAGTTTCCCACCTGCCCTCACCACTTCCCTCTCCCCTGCCTGCCTCTGAGGCACCATTTTTCTCCTCTCTCTCTATACACACACACACACACACACACACACACACATATGTGTGTGTGTGTGTGTGTATCCCCTCCCCCAACTTTTATTTATTCCATCTGAATGATCAGAACTTCCCACACCTGGAACGAGCAGGTAAAGGAGGCTGACTTGCGGGAGAGAGAGGGATTAAGAAGGGGAGATAAAAAAAAAGGCTAACTAAAGTTTCTGCTAGTGCTTTAATGAGTTCATTGGTGATTCAATAATCTTCAAAAATATACTTGCCACTGAACATTTTCTTTCCTTTCTCACCCACCTCTTCAGTTTTTCTTTCAATGTTCTATTTTTCTAATCATGTTGCTTTTGCTCTTCCTGAAACAATTGTATTATGATCAGTTATGTCAACTATGTGATGCATTTTCATCAATAAAACAAATATTTAAAAAAGAGAAGAGGAGTTAGAGGCAGAAGTGAGATTCAACAGATTTTGTATCAGCAATTCAGCAACAGATTCAGCAGCAGTAGCATCTGCAAAGGGAGTTGGTCAGCCTGGAAGCCAGTTAGGAAGCCTGGAAAAAGCAGCTGAAAGGGAGACAGGCCAAGAGAGCCAGAAGGAGTGGAGGAGTAGCTGCTAGGAAAAGGCTTAGTATAGAGGTCATGGGAGGAGGTGTGCATGGTGGTAGGAACTGTGAAATAAACCTGGCTGACTCCTGGAACTTCATCTGACTGTCTTATGAATCTCTCTGACCTCACCCTGCAACCTTCAGACTGGCCAGGCCGTAGGGACTGTGGGAGCCAGTTCGAGCCCAGAAAGGCCTCACCATCCCCCTACCAACTCTAGGACTCATTAATTAATATATTAAAACAACTCATTTATACACATACATAATATATATATATATATCCATTTCCCCTCTCTCTTTTCCTTTTTATTCCTTTTAGACACTGTGGTTTGCAATATTGTCACTAAAAGGGGCAATTGTCACTAAAAGAGCTGAGCTATCAGAGATGGGCCCACACGGCTGGAGCTCACAGGGCCTTGCAGGCAAGACTCTGACAAATATCTCAGTTTTATTTATTAGAGAAACTCAGGAGGGGGGTTATGACTAACCTCTAAGCCAAGACAGAGATAAAGAGAGATAGAGACCTGGGTTTGGGACCAGGGTATGGTTAGATTGAGGTTAAAAAAAAATACAGCCAAAAGTAGCTAAAGGTCTGTTCAAATCAGGGAGAAAAATATCAGCCAGGGGTAGAAACAGTTCAATCCACTTGCTCCTTCAACTGTCTCTTCAGTCTTGCAACCAACCAACCAACCAGTTTTGGAGCTGATGTAGGAAGAAAAAAAACTCTCAATTACTGCTGCTGGAATGCAGACTGGTGCAGCCTTTTTGGAAAACAATACAGATATCCCTCCCCCCAAATAAATAAAAATTGAGCTCCCATATGATCTAGTAATTCCACTTGTAGGGATAAACCCTAAAAATGCAAAAACATCATGCAGAAAAGCCCTCTGCACTCCTATGTTCATCACAGCATCATTTACAATAGCCAGAATCTGGAAACAACCCAGGAGAACAGATGAGTGGGAGTGGCTAAAGAAACTGGTCCATCTACATAAGGTTTTGTTTTATTGCTTTGTTTTCTTCTGCTTTGGTTCAGTTGCCACACCTAGCAGTGTTCAGAGATAAAACCCTGAGTGGACAGTATTAAGCCACCACAAGCAGGGCTGAGGATCAAACCTGGTTTCACTGCATGAAAGTCAAGACCCTCCCTGCTGTATTAGCTCCCAGACCCCTGTTTATTGAGTGCCTTACAAAAGTCCCCACTGTTAGGACAGAAGCTGGAGCAGGTAGGGAGGGGCTTAAATTTCATGCGGTGAACCCTGGACTTTTCCTCAGCCCTGCAAGTGGTGCCTTGATGCTCGACCCTTGGGTTTGATCCCTGAGCACTGCTGGGTATGGCAACAGAACCAAGCAGAAGACAAACCAATAAAGCAAAACCATTGTGTAAATGTACCACGGTTTCTTTAGCCACATAGGTTTAGATTTCTTTCTTCAGCCCCCAATAGAGAGGCTGTGACATTTCATGGACATTTTCTGTGCATGTCCCTGATACTCTGTCATGACAAAGAGCATTTTTCTGTGTCTGTTGACCATTTGGGTGTCCTCTTTGGAGAAATGTCTGTGCAGGGCTTGGGGGATGCTCACAGGTTTGGGCCACGCTCTCTGCACATGGAACCCTGAGGCTGGTTCTCAGCACCAGTGACCACCTCTGAGCAAGGAGCCTTGAGGACTCCCTGATGCCCCAAACCACGAAGAGAAGTGTCTGGGCCTCTTTTCTCCCATGGCAGTGGTTCATGGCTATGGTGTTTGCTCAGAGACACCTGCTGGGTTGGAATGACATGGACTTCCCAGATTTCCAGACTCAGATCCTTCCTCAGCCTTGACCTGCTGTATGCTGGAGAAAAGGGCTCTGTGCCTCAGTTTCCCCTCTCTGAAGCAGGAATTTTAGTAACACTTCTAAGTACTGAGCTGTGGGGACATTGGTGGTGGGAAATGTTCGTGGGTGAATGGTAGTTTAAGTTTGAACTCAATCATGAAAAACTTTGTAATCATGATTAAAAGGAGAAAATTTTCACTGGCTTTAAAAGACAAATTTGCCTGGGTAGACAAACTTTTTTTTGTCCCAATAATTCTTTTCACTGTTTTTTATTCCTCTCACTGACTCCTCCTCCCTTCCTGCAGATGTGGTGCTGTGGGGAAGCTCATGCACCATGCTTTGGTGCTCCCACATGATTCTCTGCGGTGTTCACTCAGGGAGACCCAGGGCAACTTCTCAGGACACCGTGGGCACAGGGGGCATTGCCATGAAGACATGGGGGGCCTTTCCCTGGAACAGCACCTATTGGTCTTTCCACAAGGTGCCTTTTTGCAGAGCCACTTCTGAAACAGAGACAACAAGAAGCCTGGAATTCCTAGAACATTCTCTCCTGCCTCTCTTAACCAGTCTGTCACTGAGTTTACTGGAAGGTCGTTGTTCCTGCCCCCAAAGAGCATCTTTGGTTTGTGGGTGAGGGTAAGGAGAAGGAGGGCTGCTTCCAGGGTGCCATGGATTGACCTTAAGATAAGGCACAAGGGAGGCCTGGACCAAGGCACACAGGCCCTGCTCCCTGATTCCTGTGCTCCTCAGAAGGATATTGGGGCTCATTAAATGAGCACTTATTTAGGAGGTAAATTAGCAAGGAAGGTGAAAAAATCAGGATGTGGGGAATGAGGGATATCCACAGTCTCATTGTTTCAAAATTTATTTATTTAATGTATTAATTTATTTAAATTTCTTAATTTATTTATTTCAAACTTCCTTCTTTCTAAGAAAACAGAAAGCAGCAAAGATGCAAAAATTAGGGATTCAAGGGGGACAGCATTTAGGGAAAATGTCCTTCAGGATTTCAGGCTCCTTCTTCCTCAGTCCTCTTGATCTCCTTTCAAATCCCTGAGTCTGAGGTTCTGAGTGGGTCTGTTCAAGCTTCTGGGTCCCTGATATTGTCTTTGTCCAATAGAGGGTCACAGGACCCTTCCCTGAACTGGGGCCCAGCACAGACCCCAGGGTTGATATCTTGCCCCTGTCAGTGCCATGGGAGAGGCCTTGGATGGAACCTAATATCGTTTTCTCCTTCTGCACTGGAACCCTGAGCCTCACTGCCCAGCACCTATGAACCTTCTTCTCTTGCTCACACCCTACCCCTTAAATATATGTCTTAAACCCCAGTACCTCGTAAGGTCTGCTGACATCTTAGCTCAGGAAATACCCCTAAACATCACCAGGTCTGTCACCCCCAAAATAAAATAAAGAGAAAAACTGACACTGCATCCTCAAATATAATCAAGGCTATAATTATTCCATCACAGTACCGCCAAGGCATAGTCCCTTTCTGAAGCTGTCAGAAGCCCTGATACCCATAGGTGTATCATTGTGAATCTTCTCCATATTCCTCTCAGTCTTCACATTTACAGCAACTTATGCATTCACATAGCAATTCAAATAGCTCACAACAAACAACACAAATATTCTTATCATCATCATTATCATCATCATCATTCACGCTGCTTTGAGAGCTGGCTGGGACAGACAGCAAATCTTCGGAGTTTGTCTCCTGGACTACTGTAACGTCAAGCTCCAGAACAGTCTCGGTGCTGTGCTCTTTCTTCTTAGGTGATGCCTGGTTCCGTTTGTTCCGCTGTAGAGGAGACAGATCAGAGGAGGAGATGTGAACTTCACCTGCAGGGGATCTTTGAGTGGTGTTTCTCCTTTTTTCATCTTTCCCACACCTAGGACACTGCTCATGATTTACTCCTGGCTCTATGCTCAGGGATCACTTCTGGTGGTGCTCAGGGGATTAAACTGTGTGTCAGGGATCAAACCTTTGTTTTTCATGTGGTAGACAATTGTCCTGCCCACTGTGCTCTCTCTCCATCCCCTTTGAGGCTCATTCAGACAAAACCACCCAGACTCTTCCTGGAGCCCAGTGTCCCAGAGGTGCAGATCTCCTGAGGGTCCTTTTCCTGGAAGTAGGGCTGTTTCGCCAAATGTATCATGAGGGGCTCAGCAGGTGGTGCCATTAAAAAAAAACATATTCCTTAAGGAGCTAATACCTAAGATATTGGATATTAGATTGTGTTTTGTTTTGTTTTTCAGGTCACACCCATTTGATGCTCAGGGGTTACTCCTGGCTAAGAACTCAGAAATTGCCCCTGACTTGGGGGGGTCCATATGGGACGCCAGGGGATGGAACCACAGTCCTTCCTTGGCTAGCGCTTGCAAGGCAGACATCTTACCTCTAGCGCCACCTTACCGGCCCCAGATATTTTTCCTTAACAAGAAAAATACATCTATCCCCATTAAAAATGAGGAGAAGAAATGAACAGACAATTCCTCTAAGAAGAAATACAAATGGCCAAAAGGCACATGAAAAATGCTCCACATCACTAATCATCGGGAAGATGCAAACAATGATGAGGTTCCATCTTAGGTGACAGAGACTGGCACACATCTCAAAGAACAAGAACATCAGTGCTGGTGGGGATGTGGGGAGAAAGGAACTCTCATTCACTACTGGTGGGAATGCCCTCTAGTCCAGTCTTTATGGAAAATAATATAAAGATTTCTCAAAAAAATGGACATTGAGCTCCCATATGATCCAGCTATACACCCCTCTTAGTGATATACTTTAGGAACACAAAAACATAATATAAAAATACCTTCTGAATGCATATGTTCATTGCACTGCTGTTTACAGTAGCCAAAATCTGGAAACAACTAAGATGCCCAACAACAGATGAGTAGCTAAAGAAACTGTAGTACATATACACAATGGAATACTATGTAGCCTTCAGGAAAGATGAAGTCATGAAATTTTTTATACATAAATGGACATGAAAAGTATTATGCTGAGTAAAATGAGTCAGAAGGAGAAAGAGATAGACAGAGAGTAGTCTCACTCATCTATAGCATTTAAGAAAAATAAAAGACATTATTGTAATAATACCCAGAGAAAATAGAAAGGAGGGTTGGAAGGTCTGGTCCATGATATGAATCTTATCACAACGAGTGGTGAGTGCAGTTAGAGATATAACTACACTAACAACTATCATGACAATGGTAGTGAGTGAGAGAACTAGAATGTCTGTCCCAAATATAGGGAAGGATATGGAGAGAGAGATGGGGAACATTGGTGGTGGGAAGGTTTCACTATTGAAGGGTGGGTGTTCTTTTTATGACAGAAACCCAACTACAAACATGTTTGTAATCATGGTGCTTATATAAAAACATAATTTTAAAAAAGAAAGAAAGAAACACATCCCTGGGGCCAGAGCCAGAATATAGTAGGTAGGACACTTATCTTGAATATGGTTGAGCCAGGTTTGAACCCCACATTTGCATCTGGTTACCTGAATGCTACTAGAACCAATTCTAGAGCCAGGGGATACTGCTGAACAGTATGGCCCCCCCAAACAAAAAATAAGGAACAAACAGATAAACAACAAAAAACCCACTGTTCCCATATAGAAGAGATAGTTCAGCTAGCTTGAGTCCTGCTCTCATGCAGGAGGCCTGGGTTCAGTCCTTCCACCTTTGGTCCTCTGAGGTCCAGTGGGCATGATTCTGGGTACATAGGTAGGTGAGGCACAAAAACCACAACAAAATCTAATCTGAGACTGGAGTAATAGTACAGCAAGGAGGGAGCTTGCCTTGTATACAGTCCACCCAGGTTTCATCAATATCAAACAAACAAAAAACAACCCCAAGAAAACAGATGAACAAGAAAACCTTTGTAAAAATATGAGCATATACCCAGACACACACACACACACACACATATATATATATATATATATATATATATATATATATATATATATATATATAACCACATAGACATGTCTCCAGGGCACAAGGGCAGGTTTTCGATATAGCACAGAGGATGCAGCACAGAGTGCTTCTTGGAAAAACCCCACAATGTGGGGTGCTTTGTGCAGACCCCTTGCCCCACTTCAGCACCCACCCTGCACTTACCCCCGAGGCTCCGCTATCTTCCTTACCTGGGGATACAGAGAAGACATGTCAGGAAACTGTAGATAGTCAGGGGGAGCCAGAGGTTTAGGGCTCAAAACTCTAGGCATGGTAACTCCCCTTCCCTTCAGGGGCCCACAGTTCTAACAGGGGTTCAGGGAGTAGCTTCCTCCTGTGATTCCTAGATTCATTCTAGTCTTTGCTCTTCAGTTTTTGCAGTGACAGGGATCAAACCCAATAGCTCATACATGCTGATATGAGCCCAACACGGAGCCAATCCTGGCCTATTACTGATTATAAAGCAATATAATAGATGGCAAATCAATACAATCGATACAGTCGAGCCCAGTCTTGGCCTATTATCAATAACGAATCCATAGCAACAGAATGTGACCTGGGTACAGGGTCTAGCTGAAATCTAGTTGCCAGGGGCCTTCTCATGGCAGGGGACCTGCCTGGGCACAAACCACGGAACCCTCCTCCTTCTCTGTACTATGACACAGACAGAAGAGAAGATCATGGTTCAAACAACCGTGGATGGGGGTGACAATGTGCCAAATGTAGTCTCAGTGCTGCCCCAGGTGCTCAGATGGGGAGACTGAGTCACAGGGAGTCCATCCTTTGCCTAAGGACACCCTCAGAGGCCAAGTGAGGCTGAGCATAGTCTGGCTCTGGGGGAGCAGCAGGCAGGAATCACCTCCTCCAACACCTCCGAAGTGTGGCCTGTGCTCAGGGGCAGGACAGAGAACCTGAGATCTTCCCCGGGGACTCACAGGTCTCTGCTCTGTCCTAGACTTTGTCCTAGGTCTGCCCTAGTCCCCAACTGCTATCGGGTCAAGTCCCCAGCAGCTGTGCAGGCCTTCTCAGGGGAATCCAGGGCCATTTCCTCTGCCCCCTCCTTTCTGGGGAGCTCTCAAGGGGTGTCTCCTAGTAGGAACACAGGGAACAGCTAGGAGGACTGTCCCTCTGCCTCAAGACCCTGTCCCTATGGTAGAGCCAAGTGCTGGCTGAGGCCCAGAGAGGGAAGGATCCCTGCCTCAGTGTCTGAGCTAATCTCCCCTGAAGGTCTATGTCTGCAGGATCTAAGCCCACCCAGATGTTGGGACACTCAGGGCAGAGGTTGAGTAACAAGCCTCACACATAGTAAGGAATCATGATTCTGGAAGGCTTGGGCCTTACAAAGGACTAGGGAATGTTCCAGAGAGGAGACACTCACAGTACTTTTGGTAAAACCGGCAACAAAACAGGAGTAAGAGCAGGACTCCCCCAACCACATATAGTGCAATCAAGTATGGATTTTCTGTGGGAGGCCCTGGAGGGAGAGAAGGAGACAGGGATTTAGGACCGAAGACTTTGGGTTTCCCCTACCCAGAAAAATTACCCCTTATTCCTGTAGGCATCTCCACTTCAACTCCAGATCTCTAAGAACCAGGGGCTGGACTCCAGGACAAGCCAGAGAGTCCTATTCTGCATGTCTGCTCTCATTTGCCAAAACTACTGACAGTCTTGAGCTCACAGGCCAATAAGACAGTGCAGGAGGAGGGCAGTTGCTTGGCTATTGTCTGACTTAGTTCCATGTCTGATACTCCACATAATCCCCTAGGCCCTCCCAGAAGTGATTACTGAGAACAGAGGTAGGAATAGGCCCCCCAAAATACAAGCAAACAAGTATCAGTTCTTCTCCAGCTCCAGTACTGGAGGGGGGGACAAGAACCTGAAAAGCCCACATGCCCCCTGATGACTGAGGGCACAGCTGGCCTGGGAACAGACCAGCATGAAGAAAAGTGAAGACTAAATAGGACAATTGTCTGGATTACACGCACAGTTGTGACCCCTACACTGTCATATCTGAAAGGCCCCTTTCCTTAATAAGCCACTTTGTAGGCCAACTTGAAGGCACATGCCAGCAGGTGCAATGTTCAAGGTCGGTTCATCCCAGGAAAGGTTTTTCTGGAGTCAGGAAGAGGCCTTGGCAGGGAGGGGCTGGGAATTCTGGCAACTCAGGGGTTCCTCAACAGGGATCTCAAGCCCCCCCCCCCAGAGGCAATCCTCATGGACCTCTGTGGGTATCCCCGACCCCAACTTCTTGTTATCTTATCTTCTTATGGCACCTGTATAATGATTACGACTACGACGAGAACTGCTCACACTCGGAATGTGCTGGTGGAGGTGTCTGCCTGGGAGGAAAGAGGGGATAAGGAGACTTAGAATTGGCAAAGATCATCATCATGATCATTAGCATCAGCATTATCAAAGAAGTAAAGCAGAAGCAGCAGTAGTACCAGCAACAGCAGCAGCAGCAGCAGCAAAAGGAGTCAATCAGCTAGGAAGCCTGGAGAAGCAGCGGAAAGGGAGACAGGATCTGCAGGAGCCAGACTAAGCTGAGAAAGGCCTCACCATTCCACAGTAATTCTAGGACTCATTAATTTATATTAAAACAACAAGCCAAAAATAAAACAACAACAACAACAACAACAACAAACCAGCAACGATCCAGCTGAGAAAGGCCTCACCATTCCCACAGTAATTCTGGGACTCATTAATTTATATTAAAACAACAAGCCAAAAAAACAAAACAAAACAAAACAAAAACAAACCAACAACAAGCCTCCTCTGAACTGTCTATGCTTCCCATTGCTCCTCACCTGGGAGCACTACATCCATGGTGCCCTGGGCCGTCCACAGAGAACTGGAAACATAGCAGATGAAGGTAATGTTGATGGACTCCTCTGAGGGCTGGAGCAGGAGCTGGGCCCCCTGAGGTTCAGCATAGGGGGGCAGAATGCCCGTGGTCCTGGGGTGTACACAAGGGTGAGAGTGCGACTTCCGTTGGAGTCAACAGAGAGACTGAGGACTCTGCATCAACTCTTGCATCTGTGCCTCCACATCACAAGTCCCTGGAGTCCCCGGACTGTCCCTCTAGCTCACCAAATTTGCTCAGGTTAGGCCCCACCTCAGACCATCCAGAATCTTCCAGCCTCAGGGCCTGTGTAACCTCCACTTCCCTGACTTTCCCTGGCTTGTGAATCCTCTTTCACCACCCCCAAACCTTGAGATAACTTACTAGAACCAAGCTCATGGCCCTACTCTGCACAGACCCCAGGAATTCCTGCCTCACTCAATGGAAAGTTAAGTCCTTAGGTTGTTATGTGGTCACATAGAGGGACCTGGAGTCCTAGAAAAAGCTGAACGTTTTCAAGAATTTGGGGCTGGTAAGAACTTGCCTTGTACACTACAACCCAGATCAGTCCCCGTGTCCCATATGGTCCCCTGAGCTGGGAGATTCCTGGGTGATGAGCCAGGAGTAACCCCTGATCACCAGCAGGTGTAGCCCCAAACCAAGCAACAACTAAAAAGGTTAAAAAATTTTTATTAGTTGGGATTTCACAGGGTCTGAATCACTCCAAATCCTGCTGCATTGATCATCATGTTTCCAGGTACTTAAAAGGTGACCACCCCCCACCCCATTGGAACAAGGGAACCATCAGATCAGCAGTTTATGAGGTCACTGTAGTGAGGCCTGTGCTTACATCATGAGGTCATGTTAGTAACAAGGATTCGGAGAGGTCCCAGCTTTAGTCTCACTGAAAGTTGATTCAGTGTCTATGACAAGGAGTCCCTGTTACTGGTCATGGCTGAGCTTTACCCAGATGTGGCAGGATCACTTCACAGTTCCAGGTGTTTCAATGACAGGTCACAAGCCCAGAGCATCTGTGTGGGGGGCATTTCTGGGTTTTTGTTTGTTTATTTTCTTGTTTTTTCTTTTTTTTGGCGGGGTCGCACCTGGCAGCGCTCAGAGGCTACTCCTGGCTCTATGCTCAGAAATTGCTCCTGGCAGGCTCAGGGGACCATATGGGATGCCGAGTTTTGAACCACCAACATTATGCATACAAGGCAAGCACCTTACCTCCATGCTATCTTTCCTGGGTTTTATTTTTAACAAAAGAAAAAAATAGGGACTGGAGCAGGGCACAGTGGTAGGGCATTTGGCTTGCATGTGGCTAAGCTAGAACAGACCAGCGTTTCCTCCCCTGGCATCCCTTATGAACCCCTGAGTCAGGAACAATTTCTGAGTACAGAGTTATGAGTAACCCTTGAGAGTCACTGGGTATGGCCCAAACTCCCCACCAAATAAAACAAAACCAAAAAACAACAACAAGAAGAAAGAAAATACCAGCTCAGAGGTCTGGGGACAAGACTATGGTCCTCTTGTCCAATCATTCTAGGTTGGTTCCCAAAGCTGCCCTGAGACCTCAGATATCTGTTTCCACCTCTCTTGTTCTAATCTCTGGGATTTGGGGCAAATGCTGAATTTCCTGCGGGCACAGGAGCCCTTCGAAGCTGACATGGGGGCCCAGTGCTGAGTGGGAGTGTGGGGGTGAGGGATGCGGGAAATAGAGTAAGTACAGAGCAACTCTTTTTATTTATTTTTGTGTGTGTGTGTGGTTTTTTTGGGTCACATCCTGCAGTGCTCAGTGGTTACTCCTGGCTTCATGCTCAGAAATTGCTCCTGGCAGGCACAGGGGACCATATGGAACGTCAGGATTCAAGCTGATGACATTCTGCATGAAAGGCAAACGCCTTACCTCCATGCTATCTTTCCAGCCCCATAGAGCAACTCTTTATGAACTGGGATACCTGTTGCCTGGGATGAGCAACCAGAATCTGATTGTGTAGAATCTTTATTTGATGCACTGTAGCAGTGGATGTGAGAGCTGGGCTTGAATCCAGGTCTTACCCTAGGGATGCCTGTTCCACCACTGAGCTAGCTACTTCCTGCTCACATGCAGAACAGTTGATTTATTCCTTTTAAATATTGTGTCCGTTTTATTTTTTTATTTAAGCACCTTTTAAATTCTGGTTTATGTAGTCAGCTATTTATTGGTTTGGGGACTTTATTTGGGCCTTACTCCTGACTCTACACTCAGACTTCAGTCCTGAGGCTCAGTCTCACCCGAAAGATTTTTTAATGAGGTCAAAGGTGGCATCTCTGTGCAGGTCATTTCAGCTTCTCCCTCCATGCAGAACAGGGTCCACCACCCCACCCTTACTCCCCCTCTGGCATTGTGTATTCCCACAAGTCCGGGCCAGGAGGTAATTCAGCAGGTAGGGAACTTGTCTTTCTTGTGAACATCCCTGGTTGATCCCTGGTACTCCATATGGTTTCCTGAGTCACACCAGCAGTGAGTTCTGAATGAAGGTCAGGAATAGTCATGAGCATCACTTGGTGTAGCCCACAAATATAAATTTAATAAAAAAGAAAGAAAGGAGCTACTTTCCTGCATGAGGCAGCCAAGAAGACAGCGAACATAATCTCTTCAGGGCACAACACCTGGTAAACTGTCTCTGCCCAGAAAGGATGGAGGCTGATTTCTGCATTGTGTCTAGGCACAAGAGAGCTATTGTAAAAGTTCCTCTGGTGGGGCCAGAGGAACTTGACCAATAAATACACTTTGCTCGGAGACCTTGCACATCTTCTAGCCCATAAACCCAGCCATGAAACATAGTAAAAACAACACTACAAATGTGGCAATGGAGAAACAATGTAGGACAACACCATGCATAGAGAATGAAGATGGCAGCTCTGATGACCCAAAAAGTGCCAACCAGCTAGGTATCCTCTCAGATAAGGTGTTTAGAGAAGAAATATGGAGGATGCTCAGAGAACTAAAAGAAAGCATAGATCAAGCTGAACAGACCACAAAGACAGAAATCTGAAAATTCCAATCTGAAACAGCAGAGATGAAAAATCTCTATAGATGAAAAGAAAACCTCAATGGAAACCTCTCCAACAAAATAACAACAGCTGAGGACAAAATCAGTGAATTGGAAGATGAGATGCAGAACAACTCCATAAAGCAGAAGACATTGGGAAAGAATCTTAAAGCAAATGATCCAATAATGGGAAAAATACTCAAAGAATGTGGACAGATGAAAATAGAAGTCTTTGATAAACTCAACAGAAACAACATAATAATCATTGGAGTTCCAGAGACCAGGAAGAAAATAATAAGAGGAGATGGAGGAAGAGTGAGAAGAGGAAGAGGAGGAAGAAAGGGAAGAAGAAGAGAAGGTGAAGAGAAGGAAGAAGGGGAAGAAGAGGAAGAAGGGGAAGAAGAGGAAGAAGGGGAAGAGAGGAAGAAGAAGGGGAAGAAGAGAGGAAGAAGAAAAAAGAGAAAAGAGAAGAGGAGGCTAGAAATGTGGTTCAATAAGAAAAACATTTAAAAAAGGAATAGACCAATTTTTCATCCTCAACCATGCCACCCTCTGACCAGCCCAGCAGTTCATCTCCCAGTTCCTCCTCCCTAAACCCAAATTCAACTTCCTCCTCCTCCCTCAGACATAAGAGATCCTCCCTACAACCCAGGATTAACAAACCAGTCCCTCCATCAGATCCAGGGGTTCACCAGCCTCCTCCCTCAGACTGAAGAGATTATCTCTAGCTTCCTTTTTCAGACCCTAGAGTCTATCCCCAGCCTCCCTCCTCAGACTCTCCTCAGGTCCCAGGACTCACGTGTTCCACTCATAAATTCTGGGTTCTGGGATCCCGCTGGCGTCACAGGTCAGGTTGATCTCCCCGTGGCCCTGCTGTCCAATGTCATCAGACAAGGAGATGGAGACATAGGGGACATCTGTGAGGAGCACAGGGACAGACTCAGAGACAGGAGCCCCTGCAGGGCCCATACTGATGAGGAAGAGCCCCCTGCCCACGTGGGAACAGGGAAACTCAGAGAACAGGAACTTGGGGGAAGCAGGACAAGGGATCAAAGACATCAGGATACCTGAGATGATCAACAGTCTCTGTGTGACCATGGGAACTGGAATGTCACCCCACATGCACAAATCCTTGAGCAGGTCCAGATGCTGCTTTGCAAATAAACTACTTGGGAATTTCTGCTTCTGTGCTTGCCTGCAGATACTGCAATCCCCTGAACCCCCAGATATTTGAGCACATGGAGCTCTCTTTGATGTGCTGAGCACACAGAGTCTGGAGTAACCCCTTAATACACTCAGGTGTGGCCCCAATGCAAAACCAAGTAAAACCTGTGACCCAGGAAGTGGAGGAGGAAGCAAAGGACAGTGGTGTTAGTGGTCCAGGTTTAGACATGAGGTTTGGTGTGCTGATGGTGGTGGTGACGGCAGATGTCACTGTGTTGGAGACAGGAACTGAGCATGCACATCTCAGTTCTAGCAATTGCCTGAGAATTAAATAAACTCAGGAAATGTCTGGGGAGATCATCCAGGTCCCCAATCCAAGGAATAACTGTTCCATCAAAAGAATAAAACAACTGGGAACCGGGAGGTGGCGCAGGAGGTAAGGTACCTGCTGCCTTGCCTAGGACAGACCACGGTTCGATCCCCCAGTTCCCATATGGTCCCCCGTGCCTGCCAGGAGTGACTTCTGAGCGCATAGCCAGGAATAACCCCTGAGCGTCACTGGGTGTGGCCCCCCCAAAAAAGAATAAAACAATTGGGAGCCAAGCGATGGCGATGGAGATAAGGTGCCTGCCTTGCCTTCGCTAACCTAGGACAGACAGCGATTCGATTCCCCGGTTCCCATATGGTCCCCCGTGCCTGCCAGGAGCGACTTCTGAGCGAATAGCCAAGAGTAACCCCTGAGCGTCACTGGATGTGGCCCCCCAAAAATTAAACACTACACACAAAAAAAGAATAAAACAATTTTCCAATATCCTCCACAGTCAACCATCAACTCACTCCTGATCCTCAACACCTCCCCAGCTAATTATCCTCAAATCACTCCAAGCTCTGTCATCCCAGACTCCTCCTTTCCCTTCCGAGAATCTCTGCTGGGAGGTATCAGCCCTTGTCAGTCCTTGTTTTCATCCTTTCAGGCCACCAGTAACCATGCCCCCTTTGGCACTGCCTCCACACAAACTCCTCCCCCAGCTCCCCTGTTGTTTTTTTTGGGGGGGGGGAGGAGCCACACCCAGTGACCTCAGGAGTTACTCCTGACTATGTGCCCAGAAATAGTTCCTGGCTTGGAGGACCATATGGGACGCTGGGGATTGAACTGTGGTTCATCCTAGGTTAGCATGTGCAAGGCAAATGCCCTACCATTTGCACCACCACTCTGGCCCCACATCTAAACATTTTCAAAGCTTCTGTGAAAGATCTTTGCTGTGTAGCAAAATTCAATATCACAATCTTTTTATATATATGAATATTTTATATATATATAAAGATTATGATATATCACTATATATACAAGAGAAAGATTGATCCTGGTACAATATTTATTTCCCAGAGCTCTGCCAGGAGTGATCCTTGAAAACAGAGTCAGGAGTAAGGCATGAGCACTGCTAGGTGTGGCCAGAAACCACACACACACACACACACACACACACACACACACACACACACAAATACACATGATGGGGAGAACTAAAGAGTCTCTTTTTCGTTGTTTCCATTTTGGGCCACACCCAGAGATGCTCAAGGCTTCCTCCTGGCTCTGTGCTCAGGGATCACTCCTAGCAGTGCCAGGAGGACCATCTATGCAAGGACTGACCTGGAAGTCCATGTCGGATAAAATCCCTTCCTGTTGGAATCTCATTCTGACCCTGTTCTGGTGCTTTGCTGTTCTCGATTCCCACACATCTACTGAACTCAGTAAACACCTCTTGGCACCACCCTCTGTCAAGTCTGCCAAGTTCCTTCTTGGACTTTGGGGTTTGGGGACTGTTTCTCACCCCATTACCGATAGGTTCTTAGAGATACATACAGGGAAATGGCAGTGAGGGTTCAGCTTCCTAAGAAACCTAAGGAAAGGACAATGGATGATGCTTCTCCTTCTGGAAACTGTGGAGATAATTCTCAAACCTGGAAATAGAAGATCCAGTACCCACACTACTGGGCTTTAGTCAGAGAGCCTGCTCCCTCTGCTAATGGTTCCAGAAGCACCCCTGTACCCCAATTCCTGTGAGAACTTTCACCCCAACTATCCCCCAGATTCTGTGAGGGTCAGGAACTCCCACCCCACACCAGGCTTTACCAAGTGCCAAGTACCTGCTCAGACCCAGAAATGAAGCCTTGATCCTCAGCCCCCCAAGAACAGCTTCTGGTCCCACAGTATGGGGTCCAGTTACCCCACTCTCCAACGTGTTCTGGAAACAGTGGAGGCGCCGTTCTAGGGCTTCACAGCCTGAGATTGTTCTGAGCTCAGGGTGCCCTGGGAATGTCACCCTGTTACCTGGAACATATGAGGGGGCAGAAAGTGATCATTGGTTGAGTGGGTACTAGTTAATAGGCACATTAGAACCACTGGCTTGTGGGCAGGAGTTTTGTGAGATGCTGTTTCCCTTTTGTGGGGTGACTCACCTCTATATCTGGAGTCTCCCCTTTCCTGAGAGCTTCAGTAGGACTCACAGGCCCCAGATCCTGTCTCTGGGGTGGCAGTTGCTGGGAGAGGCCTGCTACGGGCTTGGAGCCTGGGGGACCTGAGGTCCCTGTGCATAAAGAAGGGGACACTCACCTGCTCCTGTGGACACCCAGAACAGTGGCAGCAGAGGCAGCAGCAGAGGCAGTCCCAGCAGGGGAGAGGGCCAGGCCATACTGTGGCTTCCTGGAGGATGGTGCTGTCTGTGTAGTTCTCTTTGTGGCTGCCAAAAGAAAAATGGACAGTCCTGGACTTTGAGCTTCAACGTCAGAGTAAGTTCTTAAGAAAAAGAAAATAAATAAATAAAAGCCAGAACAAATTTATGTCTCTAATTAGACAATATAAATATCAAAGTTTCATAAATTTTCTGCTGCACCCTACACCTTGGGCAACCCATCTTTGACATCCTTGTTCTCCTTCATCGTACAAAGCCACACACCCCAAGAAGGGTATCCCCAAATTCTTTACGTGATGTTGCTCCTTGTATCTTTCTCCAGGTCTAGCTCCTTCCCACCCTCGTGAATGTGCAAATTCCTTGCAAACCTCCTGGGATATAGATGAGCTGTGATGTCACAACTTCTGCGGCACAAAAGCCGACTAATGGGTTGGCAGAGAGACCATCCAGAGATGAATGCTCTGGCCTTGCTCACGAGCAAACAGGCGATCCCAGACATGCAAACACAGATACACTGAGATAGATATCCACAGACAGACACACCCAACATACAAATCTTTGGATCTGATAAGACTCGATTTCCCTTTCAGATGTGCAGAAAATTCTGGTTGAAACTTGCAGTCATTTGATAGCATCTCTTCTTTTTGGGGGTGTTTGGGCTTTTGGGTCACACCTGGCTGTGCTCAGGGGTTGCTCCTGATTCTATGCTCAGAAATAACCCCTGGCAGGCTCAGGGGATCATATAGAATGCCAGAATTCAAGCCACCAACCTTCTGCATGCAAGATAAACACCTTACCTCCATGTTATCTCTCCAGCCCCTGATAACATCTTTTCCTTAGAACATTTCTTTCTGGTATTTTCTTCTCACTCTCACTGTCTCCGCCTCCCCTCAGGCTGTGGCATTGTGGGCTCTGGTGCTCCCACATTACTCTCTGGGGTGCTCTCTGGTGGACACCAGGTCCACTCTACAGGACCAGTGGGTTCTGACGAGGCATTGCCATGAGGACATGTTTCCAGGGTTCGAGGAATTGACCCTCTGATTAGTTATGAAGGGGGTCATGGCCTGGTCACTCCAGTTCCTGGTCTCTGATTTCTGTGCTCTCCAGAAGGATGTCAGGGGGTGCTGAATCATTAAGTGAGCACTTATTTTGGAGGTAATGTAACAAGGGAGGTGAAAGCATCAGGAAGGAAGTCCTAGGAGACACCCAGATCTTTTGGTTTTGCAGCCTTTACTTTGTTTGTTTGTTTGTTTGTTTGTTTGGGGGCTACATCAGTGACACTCAGGGGTTACTCCTGGCTCTGTGCTCAGAAATTGTTCCTGACTTGGGGGACCACATGGGATGCAGGGGGATCAAACTGCTATCAGTCCTAGGTTAGTGCATGCAAGGCAAATACTCTCCTGCTGTGCCACTGCTCCAGTCCAGCTTTTACTTTTAAACTTCCTCCTTCCTGGGAAATTAAAAAGTAAGAAAGTCCACAAGAAGGGGGTTTTCGAGGGGAAAAAAGTTCAATTACCACTTCCTTTTTGGTTTTCCTTTTATGGTTTCTCCTTCCTTTTCCCTTCCTGCCATATTCTCCACCCCAGAGTTCAAGGTTCTGGCCTGGTTTGTGCAGGTTCCTAGGTCCATGACACAGTCCTTGTACCATGGAGAATTATATTGACCCTTTCCTGAGCTGGGGCCCAGGCTGACCTCCTCCCCTCAGCAGTGCCAAGAGAGACCTTGGATCAAACCCCCTGCCTTGGGACCAGTGCCCTTGAATGTATTTCAGCTGCTCCCATTTTTTTAAAGGATACGGTTGGTTCCCTCCCTGTCATCACATATGGTCCCCTAAGAATTTCCAGGGTGATCTCTGAGCTAAGACCAGGAGTGAACTCTGAACATTGCAACATGTAGCCAAAATAATCTCCTTCAGAACAAAAGAGAGAAAGGAAAAAGAGATCCTCCCCTATTGCACCAAAGGCTATAATTACTCCCCTGGACCATCGCAGCACCCCCAAGCCATGGCAGCACACACTTTGAGAAGCCTAAACCCCATCTCCTATCTTTGTGGAGCTTCTGTAATTGATATCACTGTCTGCTGTTCCCTCCCTCTGTTGTCCATCCACCCTATCAGCATCCATTTGCCCGTTCAGCATCCATTCTCTCGTCCTTCAATCCATCTGTCATCAGTCTGTCTGTCCATCTATTGTATCATTTATATGTAAAATAAAGCCTACCGGTTTTTGAAATCACCCCCAGAAGCATATTGTATTTCTAACCCCACGTGGACAGGTGTGAAGAAGCAGGGTAGAGCCGAAAAATGAATGAGCTGAGTCTGGAGGTGTGGAGGGAGCCATGAAGCCAATCTGTACCTGGTGGTATCTTTAAGCCCAAAGCCAGAACTTCCTCTTTCTTCATTAAACCAATTCCCATGCATACGGAAAAGGCCAAGAGTAATCCACGTGGGCTTTTCTGTATATAAAGAGAGATTCATAGGGGCCGGAGTGGTGGCACAGTAGTAGGGCATTTGCCTCGCATGCAGCTGACCTAGGATGGATTATGATTCGATTTCCTGGAGTCCCATATGGTCCCCCAAAGCCAGGAAGATTCTGAGTGCCAGGAGTAACCCCTGAGCATCACAGCCAAAAGAGAGATTTACAGAAAAGAGGAAGATGGGGAATGTGTTTGTTTTAGGGTGATAGCTGGGTGTCACCTGACAATTTTACCCTTTTTGTTTCAAACAAAACAAAAAAATGATAAAAGTTGTTGTGTAACTTTGTGTGCCTATCACCCCCCCTGGATCTTCCAATAAAAGATCAAAAAAAGTCAATAAAAGAGTTTGTAGGGGAGGCAGGAGGAGGTCATTTTGACAGAACGGATTATGAGGTGGAGGAGCTTGGTATTCTGTCAAAAGGCTTTCTTTCCAAACCTTTTCACCCCTGATTCAGGGACTGAATTGTTTTTATTGTGGGGGATTGGTCGCTGGAGTCTCTTTGGAGAAGAGAACCTAGGAGGGATGTTTCCAATTGGGAATATTTCACATTGGAAATTATTTCTGGGCTCTGAGACCTCCAGCAAGGGGTTCAACTTCCCCCCATAAAAGTTACAAGTTTTGTTCTACTTCCAGAGATGGGAACCCCAGATCAGAATCTATAAAAATGTTTATGATTTCACAATAGACACAGTAAAAGTTGACTATAAAATCATGCAAGGTCAGATTATACATACGTAGTCTCAAAACAATCAACTTTTTCCATATCTTTGTTTTGTACATAACACAAAAGTATTTCAAAGACTTCTCTGAACATAAGCATTAGATAGGGCCTTTCTGCAGAAATACTTAATTTGAAAATTATTATTATTATTTTTTTGGTTTTTGGGTCACACCCGGCAGTGCTCAGGGGTTACTCCTGGCTCCATGCTCAGAAATTGCTCCTGGCAGGCACGGGGGACCATATGGGGCACCGGGATTCGAACCGATGACCTTTTGCATGAAAGGCAAAAGCCTTACCTCCATGCTATCTCCCGGGCCCCTAATTTGAAAATTATTAAGCAATTTTATACCAAGCACTGTCATACAAGTCTAGAACATCCAAATTCTTTTTTATAAACTTCTCTAAACAAAATTGCAAGAACATCTCTCCATATAAATATATGTTACATATATAGATCAAAAATAAGTTTGTTAAAACATTCTTATAGTTAGCACTGTAATAAAAGTCTATAGCATTCAAGCTCCTCTTCCATTGACTTCTATGGACAAAGACACTAGAACATTTCTGCAGACAAAATTTGAGAATAAGATGCTATGTAACATACATAATTAAACATCACAACAATTGAGAAATATTCACCAGGATATCTGAGAACTATTAAAACCTAACATTATGGCATTTCCCCAGAACCATGCAAACTAATATTAAACCGCTAAAGTTGAATACAAAATTATCTATTTGCAGTGGGGCATAGAACAAAAGAGTGTCATTAAAATCTATACAGGTAAAACACACAGTATAACCAGAACACATTGTTTAATCAGCACTATTGATACAAATAGGATCAAGAGATTGAACCTAGAAGAAAGTTACTGGAGGTTCTGAAAGCAGTTGGGCTTCTTCAGTAGGGCTTGGATCCTTCATCTTCTGTAGTAGGCTGCTGAGGTCATTTGGAATGGAAAGTCCTTCAGTTTCTGGGATGGAATCTGGGTAGGGGACCCACTCATCTTCCTGATGTTGATCCCCTTCTAATAGAGCTTTCCCTTTGGCTTCTACCCCATCAGTGACCTCAATAACCTGCTGCTTGAGGAGGTTGAGGAGGTGAGGTCCTTGCAAAAAGCATCTTTGGTAGAAGAAAGATGGTGATCCTCAGCTTCTGGGACACTGCTCAGAGTCTTCAGCTCGCTCCACTTCATTGCCCCATTCAGAACTGGGGCCATATGTACGGAAGTTCCAGTGAAAGACATTGCATACTCAGTCTGGTTCAAGGAGGCTGTCATGGTGATTAGCCACCAGGGAGTCAAATAATTCACCATTGTTAGGGTCTTCTTGGATATCTGGGTTGCTGTTCGAGTGCCATGTGTCAAATAAAACTACAGGCTTGTAAGATAACCCTACATGCATATTTCTAACTCAAGCAACTGGGTCTCAAGAGATCACACCAGGCACCATATTTCTAAACTCCAACAGAGGGGTCTGAAAAGACAGGTAGCAGTAAAAGATTCATAAGCCAAGCCAGTCAGGATTCATTACAGTCATCTCTCTGGCTGAGCCAAAAATAAGAACTGTTCTTTCTTTATTAAACTAATTCCCATACAACTGGTGGGGAAAGGTCAAGTAATCCAGGTGGGGTTTTACTTATTTATGATTTTTACATATTTATGATTTTTTACATATTTAGATATTTATGAGAAAGAGGAAGATGGGCAAACATCTTTTTTTGGGGGGTTAATAGCTGGGTATCATCTTACATTCATCCATCCACCCAATTTTCATCATTGAGTTTCTCTCTCCTTCCACCGATATATTTGTCTGCCCTTATCTCTCATTTACCATAGAAACATCCACCCCAGGGAGAATCGAGGTGTCTGGGGGATTGATGTGCAGGATTGTGGGGGTTATAAGATATATGTTAGTTCCAGACATCTGAGTCTTACTGTCTAAAACAGTGATAGCCCCTGACATGGGTTGTCACAGAGGTGGTGACATCACAGCTCATCCATATCCCAGTAGGTTTGCAGGAAACTCCCATATTCATGACAGAGGGAATGAGCCAGGCATGGAGGAACATACAAAGAACAGACATCATATATGCAGACCATTGAGTAGATATGTCCCAGAGTGTGTGACTCTGTGAGATGAGGGAGAGCAAGGATGCTGGGGGCTGAGTGGGCTCCATCCTACAGTACTCATTGCCTGGACAATCTGCCTGAGGTTCTTCTCAGCTTCCAAATTTCATGTCTGGGAATAAGGTCTCCTTGTATCTAGGTCAAGGTTTTTCCTTTTCATTTCCCCCATATTTTCCTGAGTTTATGCAAACAACTATTGCCACTCTCACACCATTATTACTGTATTTTTTAAACTCTCACCCTTAGAAAAAAGAACTTACTAAACTTTTTTCTGCTAGTACTTTAATGAGTTCATTGGTGATTTAATAATTTCAAAAATATACTTGCTACTGAAATTTGCCTTCTTTGCTTCTTCCATCTCTTTAGTTTTTCTTTTATTTTTCTAATTTTTTAAATCATGTTGCATTTGGTCTTCCTCAAACATATGTATTATGATCAGTTCTGTCAACTATGCGATGCTGTTTCTTTAAATAAATTTTAAAAAAAAAGAAAAAAAATTTCTATCTGCTCTGAGATAAGTCAATTTCTGTTGGAATTTTGGGAGGTATAAACTCACTGTCAAACTTCCACCCTGGCTTGTCTGTCTGGAGGAACAGATCCTATTCTTCCAGAGTCATCACTACTGGCTTCCTGCACACACTGAATCACCCATTGGGAAGCAAAAGCCCAAGGGAAGAGGCACATTCTGGCCCACCTGCTCCAACTTGTCGCACGGCCCAAACCCTGGCTGGCCCAGCCCCCTCCACTGCTGAGACTTCCTCTGCTGCTGCTTTTGCCGCCACAATTCTGGGTGTGGATAGGAACCGTGAGTGATTCCTTCCCCAGGAGTTGTGTCCTCAAGCTTCCCAAGCTCCAACCCAGCCCCAGGCCTATCCCTACACACCAGAGACAGAGCAGGATTGGCTACAGTTCTCAGGAAAGCTGAAACTGAAACTGCAGCTACAGGGGCATGTCACCCCCACAGAAATGGCACAGGGCCCAGAATATTCTTGCCTCCAAACAGCTGGTTCTGAGAGTGTCCATGCACCAACACTCAATCCACCAATGACCACCTCCTGACCCCTCAAATGTTCCAGGTAACAGGGTGACACTCCAGGCAGCCTGAACTTAGAACAGTCTCAGGTTCTGAAGTCCTGGAAAGGCTGCTGTTTCCAGAACATGCTGGAGAGTGGTGGAGCTGGGCACAGTTGTAAGTCCCAGACTGTAAGGTCAACAGCTGTTCTTGGAGGCCTGAGGATCAAAACTCGGTTTCCAGGTTTGAGCAGGTACCGGACTCTAGGTGCCCTAAAGCCTGGGGTGGGGTGGGAGCTCCTGACCCTCAAACATCAGGGGGACACTCTGAGAGTGAAAGTTTCCACAGGAATGGGGTTTAGGGAGTGTTTCAGGAATCATCAGCAGACAGTGCAGGTTCTCTGACTAGATGCCCAGCAGTGTGGGTGCTGAATCCCCCAACTTTCAGGGTCTAAGAAACATCTTTACAGTTTCCAGAAGGGGAGCCAGCTGCCATTGTCCCCCATTTAGGTCTCTTTTTGCTTCCCATCCCCACCAGCACAGGATGGTGAACCCTCACTGCCATTTCCTGTTCATGTATCTAAGAACACATCCCTTATGGGGTGAGAAACACTTCCCAGATCCCAAAGATCAAAAAGGAACTTGACAGACTTGGCAG
>PVKC010001463.1:0-50432 GCA_004027635.1 Crocidura indochinensis
CAAGAATTTATCTATTTCTTCCAGGTTAAATGGCTAAAAGACACATGAAAAAAATGCTCCTCATCACTAATCATCAGGGAAATGCAAATCAAAACAACTGTGAGGTACAATCTCACACCACAAAGATTGCCCCACATCCAAAAAAATGAGAACAAGAAGTGCTGATGGGGATGTGGAGAGAAAGGAACTCTTATTCACTGCTGGTGGGAGTGCCATCTAGTCCAACCTTTATGGACAGTGATATGGAGATTGCTCCAAAAGCTGGAAATAGAGCTCCCATACAATCCAGCTCTACCACTCCTAGGGATACACTGTAGGAACACAAAAATACAATACAAAAATCCTTTCCCCACACCCATATTCATTGCAGTGCTGTTTACTATAGGCACACTCTGGAAACAACCTATTTGCACCTCAGTCGATGAATGGCTAAAGAAACTGTGCTACGTATATACAGTGGAATATTATATAGCCATCAGAAGAAATGAAATCATGAATATTTTCTATACATGGATGTATATGGAATTTATTATGCTGAGTAAAATAAGTCAAAAGGAGAGAGATATAAACAGAATAGTCTCACTCATCTATGGACTTTAAGAAAATAAGACATATTTGCAATTATTTTCAGAGACAAATCAGAGGAGAAATGGAAGGTCCAGCTCACAACATGAAGCTCACCACAAAGAGTGATGAGTGCAGTTAGAGAAATGCTTATACTGAGAATCATCATAACAAAATATGAATGAATGAGGAAAGTATAAAGCCTGTCTAGATCACAGGCCAAGGTGGGGTGGGGAGGAGGGACACTTGGGACATTGGTGACGGGAATGTAGCACTGGTGAAGGGTGTTTTTTTTTTTGTTTTTATGAAAAGAAAAAAAAAAGAAGTAAAAAAAGAACAGTAGTAGTTCATGTGGATTCTGTTGCGTATCTCCTCCAAATTGATTATATTTTCAATGGTCATCTTAGAGTCTTTTGGGCTGATATAACTTTGCTGTCCTGCTCCTAAGCTTTTATAACCTTATCATGCTCTTCTGCCACCTTGCATTTATGTTCAAAAGGATTTGACCTGTTAAAGCCCTTCTTATAATGGTTCTGGTAAAAGTAATCAGTCAAAGTGGGAATAATAGACGGGTATTGTAACACAAAGTTCATGTAACAAGCATTTCCTAAATTATGAAGTCTAGTGAGAGCAGGTACAGTTCCCTCATTTATAGCATTGAGATTCTGGAACTGTTCATTTTTGTTCCCAATAGTCTCTTCCTCATAGTGTGGTATCAGTTTATTATCCTGGTTACCTGTTGAGTTCACAGTTTGTTTCCTGCTCCCATTTTTTTGAAATATGTGTTGGTTCTGAGGGAAGGTTTACATGCTTATCATAAATTTGTGTCTTGAGTTTTTTCATTTGTAAGAGTCTCACAAGGCATAGTGGAACCGAAGTTTATTGATAGGGTTGCCAATTGTAGAAATGTAAGCATATCTTTTTCCTTGAATGAGATCACCAGCAAACCATTCTTATCCATTTTACCCAAATAGGTGAATTAATTGTATTTGTACCTGAAACTCTTCTTCAAAATGTGTTCTGGAGCTGTATAGGGCTTTCTCTGGGGTACATTTAAGAAAGTTAGTGAAAATAAAATAAAGGATAAAGTGTTCATGGATGGCATGCCTCTTTTTTTATATTTTATTAGTTGAGTTTTGAGAGTTCTGTGAGCTATTTTAACTATGACTTGTACTGTGGATTATATGGGATGTCAGTGATATGCTTGATTTGCCATTACTTGCAAAATGATTGAAAAACTTGTGGTGTAGGCTGGGCCACTTTCTGTCTTTGCAGATTGGCGAACACCCATAACAGAAGAGCACAGAAGTATGAAGGTGCAAACTACTTCATATCAGTCTAAAGTCATTGAAACTCCCCATCTAGCTCTCATGTCATGCAGATGACATGATACTCTACTTAGAAAACCCTAAAGACTCTACCAAAAAGCTTCTAGAAAAAATAGACTCATATAGCAAGGTGGCAGGCTACAAAATTAACACACAGAAATCAATGGCCTTTTTATACACTAATAATGATAGGGAAGAGATGGATGTTAAGAAGACAATCCCATTCACATTAGTGCCACACAAACTCAAATGTCTTGGAGTCAACTTGGCCAAAGACATGAAGGACCTATACAAAGAAAACTATAAAGCCTTGCTCCAAGAAATAAGAGAGGACACACGGAAATGGAAACACATACCCTGCTCATGGATTGGCAGGATTAACATCATTAAAATGGCAATACTCCCAAATACATTATACAGATTTAATGCAATCCCTCTAAAGACATCCATGTCATTCTTCAAAGAAGTGGATCAAACACTTATGAAGTTCATCAGGAACAATAAACACCCTCGAATAGCTAAAGAACTCCTAGGGAAAAGGAATATGGGAGGCATTATTTTCCCCAACTTTAAACTGTATTACAAAGCAATACTTATCAAAACAGCATGGTATTGGAATAAAGACAGACCCGCAGATCAGTGGAATAGGCTTGAGTTCTCAGAGAATGTTCCCCAGGCATACAAGCACCTAATTTTTTGTCAAAGGAGCAAGAAATCCCAAGTGGAGCAGGGAAAACCTCTTCAACAATTGGTGCTGACAGACCTGGTTAGCCATCTGCAAAAAAGCGAACATAGACACCCAGTTAATATCATGTACGAAGGTTAAATCCAAATGGATTAAAGACCTTGATATCAGACCTGATACCATAAGGTATATATAACAACATGTAGGCAAAACACTCCGTGACATTGAGACTAAAGGCATCTTCAAGGAGGAAACTGCACTTTCCAATCAAGTGGAAGTAGAGTTTAACATATGGGAATATATTAAGCTGCACCTCAGAAAAAATAGTGCTCAGGATACAAGAGCCACCCACTGAGTGGGAGAAACTATGGGAGAAACACATCAAATAAGGGGCTAATCACCAAAATATACAGGGCACTGACAGTTCTTTACATGAAAAAACATCTAATTCCATCAAAAAATGGGGAGAAGAAATGAACAGACACTTTGACAAAGAAGAAATACAAATGGCCAAAAGGCACATGAAAAAATGCTCCTCACTATTAATCATCAGATCAAAACAACGATGAGATACCATCTCACACCACAGAAATGGCACATATCACAAAGAACGAGAACAATTAGTGCTGGCAGGGATGTGGAGAGAAAGGAACACTTATCCACTGCTCGTGGGAATGCCGTCTAGTCCAACCTCTATGGAAAACACTATGGAGATTCCTCCAAAAACTGGAAATTGAGCTCCCATTCGACCCATCTATTCCACTCCTAGGAATATACCCTAGGAACACAAGAATACAATACAAAAAATCCCTTCCTCACACCTGTATATATTGCAGCACTATTCACAATAGCCAGGCTCTGGAAACAACCAAGATGCCTTTCAACAGACGAATGGCTAAAGAAACTGTGATACATATACACAATGGAACATTATGTAGCCATCAGGAGAGATGAAGTCATGAAATTTTCCTATACATGGATGTACATGGAATTTATCATGCTGAGTGAAATAAGTCAGAGGGAGAGAAAGACACACAAAATAGTCTCACTCATCTATCGGTTTTAAGAAAAATATAAGTCATCTTTGCAACAATCTTCAGAAACAATGAGAGGAGGGCTGGAACTTCCAGTCCACTTATTGAAGCTCACCACAAAGAGTGGTGAGTGCAGTTATAGAAATAAATGCACTGAGAACTACCATAACCATGTGAATAAAGGAGGGAACTGGAAAGCCTGTCTAGAGTACAGGTGGGGGTAGGGTGAGATGGAGGGATATTTGGGACATTGGTGGTGGGAATGTTGCACTGGTGAAGTGGGGTGTTCTTTACATGATTGAAACCTAATCACAATCATATTTGTAATCAAGATGTTTAAAGAAAGATATTCTAAAAAAAAAGAAACTCCCCATATAATATGTGAATATGTATCTACCACTCTATGAAGATAGGTTTTCTTTGGAAAAAGTCAGCATGTATAATATCTATTTGTCGCAATTCAATAGTCTGTAACCCTCTTGAAGAAGCATGTATGAGATGAGACATTGTTTTATCTTAGGAAGAAGCATGTATGAGATGATATTTTGTTTTAGGATTTAAAAGAGAGCCAAGATCTCTAGTTAGCCTCAAGATTTCAAGGCTAACAATCAAATGTTCCCTGTTCATTTCATAATCATGTAAATATATTAATTGCCCCTCAGTGCAACCAGGCTTCCCTACCTTGGATCTTATCTGTGCCTCCATATTGCAATCAACGTACTATCTTATAACTTTCCCAAGAACAGCCTGTAAGATAAAGAACTATGTAATGTTAACTTCTTTTTACTCACAATTGTATCCATCATCGCCAGATTAGCATTACAAAACACTCAATAAAAGTTCTATAAAAATTTATTGAGAGCACACATTTGACTTGATTAATTTTAGCTTTACAAAGATAACATCCAAGAATACTTTTGATACTCACTGAATTTTTCCCTATTGTTACTCAACCCAACCCCGTTTGTTCTTCTCAAGCTTTATTTTGATATAATATAATATATAATATATAATTATATAATATAATATACTATAAATATTATATACAAAGTGATAACTATGTATATGATATTGTTATCATAATATTAATTAATACTTGAATAATTTCATGAAATTCTTTTTTGTAGTGTGAGAACAAACTAAGATCTACTATCTTAGAAAATTTCCTTTTTTTTTTTTTGGGTGGGGCCGCACCCAGTGACGTTCAGGGGTTACTCCTGGCTATTCACTCAGAAGTCGCTCCTGGCAGGCACGGGGGACCTTATGGGGAACCGGGGGATCGAACCGAGGTCCGTTCTATGTTAGCGCAGGCACCTTACCTCCAGCGCCACCGCCAGGCCCCCTAGAAAATTTCGAATGTATAATGTTTTATAATGATTGGCTTCCCAAACTTATTCATCTTAAAATTGAAAGTTTCTAATATTTGATCAACACCTACTTCCAACTTGTCTACCTTTAGTACCAACTATTATTTTTAACATTTGTTTCTATTAGTGAGCACTTTTTAGAACATACATTTTAATGTATAAAATTTATACTATTCTTTATGTTTGACTTAACTTAGTATAATGACTTCATAACTAATCTGTGCTGTTGCAAATGTCAACTCTTCTTCTATTTTTATAACTGAATAGTATTTTACTTTTATATATCTCTAAATATTTCATCTTATTATTCCACTGTGTGTATATATACATAAACCTGTATATTTGAAGATATACTTGCACATTTCACTGTGTATATATGACACATATATTTGGAATTTATATATAATTATATATGTCTATCTATCTTTTTCCCTATTTTCTTATCAAGCACTTATGTTGCTCTCATGTCTTGGTTATTGTTGATAATGCTGCATTAAACATGGGATACAGATATCTCTTCAATATAGTAATTGCAGTTTCTTTGGAGAAACACTCAAAACTAGATTGCTGAACCAAGTCTTATTTTAAGTAGACACTTAATTCTTTTTTTTTTTTTTTTTGGTTACACCAGGCAGTGCTCAGGGGTTACTCCTGGCTCCATGCTCAGAAATTGCTCCTGGCAGGCACGGGGGACCATATGGGGCACCGGGATTCGAACCGATGACCTTTTGCATGAAAGGCAAACGCCTTACCTCCATGCTATCTCCCGGGCCCCATAGACACTTAATTCTATAAGTAAAATATGAAAGCTGATTGAGTTGTAGCATTTTTACTGAACTTTTAGGAATTCTATGTTCCTAGAATCTCTGTTCTTATATATTTAATTATTGACTCAAATTGTATGCCCAATCAGGAGGCTAAATTTAAAACCATATGTTCCTGCATTACTTTCATATTTTCCTTTTATATGCCTCTGCAACCCTTCCATTGTAGTGACACTTTTATTTTTCACAATTGAATAGACTGAAAGGCTTGATCTTTTAGCTCTAATTCCACAGTTGTAAATGCTCCCTTTACTTATTAGTTCATCACAGAGATCCTAGTAGAACTAAGGGATAAAATAACATAAGACAAAACAATCAAAAATTTATTTTCAGTGACTCTTATCGTAAGTATCCTTAAAATCTGTTTTGTTTTGGATTCAAACCCCATACTGTTCACATTTGTATTTACTGTCACTGGGTAAAGATAGATAGGGAAAAAAAAACAGTAACATCCCGAGTAATATATTAGGACTCCATGAGGAGCTAACAAGGAAGATTCTCTTTCTACATAGCCATAACAAAACAAAAAATTGTAGAAGTTGTGTAGAAGTTCACCACACTCAGTGAGTAAAAATATTAATACAGAAAGCTCTTCTTGTACCATACAGGTCTGTAAAATTTTAAATTAAAAACTTTAGTAACACTATGTTGAGTATGTTTAATGATGTTAAAAAACAATGGCATGTGTAGTCAAAAAAGTAGAGATTTAAAAAAATGTAAATGAGAAAGCTATAATCAGAAGTGGCAGAAATAGGGAGTGTGTAGGGTATACAAAATGCCATAGAATGTATGAGCATCAGGATAATAGTTGTTGAGGAAAATATTGATGGATTACAAAATAAAATGCAGAAAAACAGAAGATGAAAATGTCAAAAAAGAAAATGGACAGCATGCCTGCAAACTATGGGATGTGTTCAAGAGAAGTATTAGAAAATTCATCAGAGTCCCTGAAGAGCAGAAATGTGAGTTCAATGAAACACTCATTAAAAATTTTGAACCAAGACGCCCTTCAACAGATGAATGACTAAAGAAACTGTGGTACATATATACAATGAAATATTATGCAGCCGTCAGGAGAGATGAAGTCATGTAATTTTCCTGTACATGGATGTACATGGAGTCCATCATGCTGAGTGAAATTAGTCAGAGGGAGAGAGAGATGCAGAATAGTCTCACTCATCTGTGGGTTTTAAGAAAAATAATAGTCTTCTTTGCAACAATCCTCAGAGACAATGAGAGGGGGGCTGGAACTTCCAGCTCACTTCATGAAGCTCACCAAAAAGAATGGTGAGCGCAGGTATACCAATAACTACACTGAGAACTACCATAATCATGTGATTGAATGAGGGACCTGGAAAGCCTGTCTAGAGTACAGGTGGGGGTGGGATGGGATGGAGGGAGATTTGGGACAATGGTGGTGGGAATGTTGCACTGGTGAAGTGGGGTGTTCTTTACATGACTGAAACCTAATCACAACCATATCTGTAATCAAGATGTTTAAGTAAAGAAAAAAAAAAAGAAAGCCCCTGGCTTGGGGGGACCATATTGGACTCGGGGGAGGAGGGGATTGAACCACTCCTTCCTCAGCTAGCGCTTGCAAGACAGACACCTTATCTCTAGCGCCACCTCGATGGCCCTTATCACGTTTCTTTATATCAACCATATGAGAGAAATTATACTGTGTTTTTCTCTCTCTATCCCTCTGACTAATTCAGGATGATGCTCTCTAGGTTCTTCCATGTAATAGCAAATTGCATGATTTTCTCTTTTCTTATGATTGAGTAATATTCTGTGTATATTGTTTCATTATGCATATTGTATGTATCCATTGTGAAATGTTCCATGAGTGCAGAGCCAGTAGTAACCACAGTAACTATAGGGTGCCAACCCCAAATAAAAATAAATAACAGATCCAGAGTGACAGCTCAGCAGTAGAGCATTTGCCTTGCACACAGTCAACCTTGGACAGACTCTGGTTCAATTCACAGCATCCCATATGGTCCCCTGTGCCTGCCAGGAGCCACTTCTGAGCACAGAGCCAGGAGTAATCTCTGAGAGCCATTGGGTGTGACACAAAACAAAAATAAATAAATAACAATAAAATAACAAAAAGACTATATTTTTTCTGTAAATAAACAGGATAAATATTGTCAATGAGTTTTGGCAAAGATTCAATTATCTGCATGTTATGATAAAAAATACAAGGAAACATACAGTAAAGGGATAAAAAGACATGTTTTATTAAAGCAATGATAGCAAAATAAAAATCCTAAAAAAAAAAAGAAATAAGAATTTTCCAGAGGTAATTAGTGAAGGAACTGAGATTAAAGACCTCTAAGTGTCCAGTAAAAGATCCAAGTAGAGGACTCAAAACCTTCAAGACACATTATAATTAGAATGACAAAGGCATACACAGAGAAAAATTTGAAAACAGAAAGATTAAAAAATAAATTTACAAAAGAAAATTTGTAAGATTTACTAAAGATCTATCAACTGAGACTCGCCGAACCAGAAGTGAACAGTGGAATGTAGTAAAATAAGAAAAATGAACATATTATGAATACACTTTCCATATATAATACAATTCAGAAATGAAGAAATCATAAAATGCTTCATGAGCAGGCAATAGCTTAAGGAATTCACAATCTTGAAGTCATTTTTTTAAGAGTGTTAAAGTGTTTAAAGTCTTTAAAAGAAAAGACAAATATCTTAGCACTTTGCATTTGAATATGACATATCCATTCCTAGTTTCATTTACAGTCTTAATTAGGATATGAAAATAACCAAGGTAAACAAAAATAAAAGAGTGGGTAATAAAATTGTGGTATAAATGCACAATGGAATACTATGCTGCCACAAATAATGGTGAAATTATATAGTTCACTACAACTGCATGATAGGGTCTGTATAAAGTGAAGTAAGTCATAATATATATATATATGTATATATATATATATATAGGTTTTTGGGTCACACCTGGCAGTGCTCAGTGGTTACTCCTGGCTCTATGCTCAGAAATCGCCTGGGGACCATATGGGATGCCGGGAATTGAACCACCGACATTCTGATGCAAGACAAATCCATGCCATCTCTCGGGCCCTCTAAACTGTGGTATATATAATACGTCTAGGGAAAGAAAGTTATCAAAGGTTGAAAAATATTAGCTCAAGTTTATAAAAACCAAAATGTCATGGAAGGAAGAAAATGGAGGGGAAAAGCAAGAAGAGAAGATCTGAAAGAACATAAGGACAGGGGTCAGGGGACTAGGGCTCCTCTGTGATGTAGGGAAGATATGCATGTATATATATGCATATAAAAATTCAATAATTAAACTTAAGAATGTGTCTTTCAAGGACATACTGGAGTGTAGGAGGGAACCTGGTTTAATGAGTGTGACCCAAAAGAAAGAAATATTTAACAATCAATAATTTTATAAATCACAATTATTTGTTTAAATAACATTTTTTAAAACAACTATTTATGATTATACTCTTAATTCCTTGGAGATTCAAGTTCTTACACAATAATTATAGGCATTTTAAACGTTGATTAAAATTTCACGTTTGAATGTATAAACACCTGTCATAAAGGAAAAAAGTGTTTTTCACTTCATGAGATTTCTTCATACCACAATAATAAGCTGGGAATAACAAAGGACCATTGAGGTATCATGCCTGAGGTTAGACTGACTTCCTATTGGAGTGTTTTATTCTCCTAGATAATTTCAAAATCATCTAAAAGAAATTTTTTTGTTTTAATAAAATAAAGATGGTTACATGTGGAAAATTGGGAGGGGGTCCTTCACTATGGTCCTACATAGAAATCACTTCAATCCCAGATCCACATGTTATTGACTATGTCATTTTGAAATAATTGCTTAACCTATCCAAACCTCATCTCAGTTTTTTATTGGAAATTTCAGTTTGGCAAAGTCTGTGATTAATAGTGGTGGTTAGAGGAAGTGAAAATTCAAGGTGAGAGGACAAGTCTCATTTAAGGGAAATGGAGCTCAACCAAGAAAAAATGCTTTCAGCACAAAGAGTAAAATATAGTTAAAAATGGACCTAGAGTCACAAAAATTAAGAACCAGATAAGAGGTGAGAATGGAATAGGGGCAAAAAGTGTGTTGGCAAAAAGAATAAAAGGTGGATACATTTTCCAAAGAGTAGGACCTACGTACTTGTTTTGATCAGACAGGAAATGCATTCTGATTTGAGTCCTAGTTGCCATGGCTTAAAGTAGAAATTGCAATTCAAAGCCTGCAAGTCAATTTCAGCTCATAAGCTAAAGTCAAAAGGAATAAGAATAGGTCTAACAATTATTTAACATTTGCTTCACATATTCTAGATGTTGTACATACATTTACTCATTGAAACTGCAGCATACTTTTCAAATTATCACTGTTATCTTCAATTTACAAAAGGGAGGATTGGCCAATGGCTGGTAAAATGATCAGGGTCCGTTTCATATCTAGGTAGACTGACAATGGTCCATGTCTTCATTAATATGGCTCATCCTACTATTAGGGAGGGTACACTCAGAAGAAGGGTTGACAGACAGAGGCTCATTCTGCTTGCTTTATCTTTCTTGTGTTGTGCATTCACACTCTTTTCTTGAACATATTCTCATACATGCATTGTTATTATCAACATATCACATGCATAGTTATTATCAACATATCACCTTAACATATTTCTTTATTTTTAATTCTTTTTTAAAAAATGACACACAGGCTGTTTGACAGGTAGAGGTATAAGTGTTCACAGTTTGTGAAAGCTGGGATCTGGCGATCTTGGTTGAGAGAAAGAGCCTGATATGAGCAAGGAATTCCCCTAACAAGCTGATTTCAAGACAAGAGGATTCCTTTTTCTCCCTTTTCTTACAAACATGATTGTAGTTTGGTTTCAGTCACACTAAGAACATCCCCTTCACCATTAAACATTCCCACATTCTACTTCTACTCATTCACATTGTCATGGTAGTTGTTAGTGTAGTTATTTTTCTAACTGCTCTTACCACTCTTTGTGGTAAGCTTCATATTGTAAGCCGGTCCTTCCGGCCCTCATCTCTGGGGATTATAACAATAATGTCTTTTATTTTTCTTAAAACCCATAGATCAGTGAGATTATTCTGTCTCTCTCTTTCCCTGTGGCTTATTATACTCAGCATAATGGTTTCCATTTACATCCATGTATAGGAAAATTTCATGACTTCATCTCTCCTGATGACTGCATAATATTCCATTGTGTGTATGTATCACATTTTCTTTAGCCATTCATCTGTTGAAGGGCGTCTTGGTTGTTTCCAGAGTCTGGCTATTGTAAATAACACTGCGATGAATATAGGTGTGAGAAAGGGATTTTGTATTGCATTTTTGTGTTCCTAAATATATTCCTAGGAGTGGTAGAGCCACATCATATGGAACCTCAATTTCCAGGTTTTTTATAATAATTTTTATTTTTACCAAAGTGGATTACAAATCTTTCACTGTAATATTTTAGGTACATAGTGATATTGAATCAGGGGCATTCCCACCACCAATGTTGTCCTCCCTCCACCTTGTTTCCTGCATGCATCCTATATCCCCTTCCTTTGTGGTACCCTGGGCCACTAGTATAAGTGGTCCTCTCTTGTCTAGCTTGTTGTAGATTGGGTATTTATTATGTTATCATTGGATTTGGATTTGGTGTTTAAGTTGGATCATTTTTTAATTTCTACTTAATGTATATACGACTCTTTGGTCTTGGTGCCCTCCATTATTCCCCTTTCAATTTGTGAGGTGGAACAGCATGGTTCAAGTTATGTGGTTCTGTTTGAAGAAGAAAAAAATGGGGGAGAAAAGCAAACGAGCAAAAAATAGAAGGAGTCTTTCTAGAGGCTATAAATATTGATTTAAAAGAAGAAGGGGAAAAGGGAAGAAAAAACATAACAATTTAAAAATTAAATCAAACAAAACACTGGAAAAGCACCACAGCAATAAATACACCAGCCACACAATAACCATGGTCCTGAAATAAAAATAAATCAAAGCGCAAAAAAAAAAAAAGAAAAAAAAAGAAAAAACCGGAAAAAACCAACAAAACAAAATGAAAATAATAATTTGAGCTTTTTTTTGCATAGGCATAGTAAATATTGAGAGATTAGAAAGGGAATTCCCTTGGTCTAAGAGATATAAGGTTTCTCTGCCCATGAAGTATACTGTCTTGGATATAACTACAGGCTCCGTACATGTTCTTTTACTCTCCTCTCAGTTCTTTTGTGGTGGGTAAAAGCTTTCTGCTCAGTCATGGATAATAAAATCAATCCTTGGGCATGAGTTCATAAAGAGAGGACCCCTCGATGAGAGCCAAACAAAAATTGTAAACAATCCATGCCTATAGTGTATATAGCCCCTCCTATATACCATCCCTCCTCCCCAGTTCAGAGGTCCTACTATCTCTTCAACTCACATTCCCAATCTGATACCCTACCTTATTAACGCTCTTTACACTCAGTTCTTAATCCATTAAGTTAACTCTACCTCCTGCCCCAATAAGCAATCATCCAGCTCCCAAGGGAAGGGACACCTACGTAGCCCCACATTTGTCCTCTGGCAAGAAACGACAACCAACACCCTTGTGATTCGTAATCTGTGGCCCTCCTTCTCACTCTCCTCACCCCCCAAATGTGGACTGTTGCTTGATACCAGACTCAGCTCTGGAAGGATCCCCAGTGCAGGAACATTACCCGAGCCCTTTCTGTCACAAATCATTTCTCAAACTTAACAAGACCAGGGTGTGTGATGAAGAAAGTGTCCTGGATTCCAACTCCCCAAAAGAATATCTTAAAGACAATGGGGAAGCCTATATTTCCTTTATAAGCTTAAGATCTATATAATACTACCTATTAACCTTTTATCCCCCACAAGTAAGGTAGTTTCCTGCATCACTTTGTTCTCTTAATTACTTTTTTATACTTGTTTTTATCTATCTTTTTCCTTTATATATGTGAGTAAAATATATATGTATATATATTCTTTTTTATATTTTTATTTTTTGTCTTATTTCTGTTTTCTTATCTTCCCTAATATCACTTGCTTTGGTTTTGCTTGGTACAAAAACCTACAAGACAAAGTCTTGCCTGGGATAATAGCTCAGGTCAAAATCAAGGCACAGATGATGGAGCCTGACACTCTCACCCCCAAATGCACCAACAGTATACCATAATATAGCACCATTTCTTCTTGCAAAAGCAAACTAAAAAGGGGGAAATTTTTTATATAGAAACAAGTTCTTATCTACTAGGGATAAGAACTCATACATTTTACAATACAGGGACACCTCCCACCTTGAACATATGTCATGTGGACCCAACTTAGACGCCAGCTGATTAGACAGCGACTGTCCAACCCCAAACCCTAGATCCCAGACATAGAACTGACACAGTTCTCCACAACAGCTCTAGGAACCAAACTCCCACTAGAACATTCTTAATACTGCTCTGATACCAACATGTGCCAGTTTTCATATGACATCCTGACAATGAGAAAATGGCAACAACTTGATCTAAGAGCAGGTTGTCTTACCTTACCACATAACGATAAAATGAAATAAGAAAACATGACATCCTTTGTTCTATGCAAAAGCCAAGATTGTTAACTACAGAATACTGACTGTGACTTCCATGACTGGGCAGAACTTATCCTGGAACCAATAAAAAAAGATCCTAGTCTAGAGTTCGGCCTATGATCTGTAGAATAACCAAGATCTCTAATTCTAGAGGTCTGACTGTGACAACTGCAACTGAGCAGATCTTCTGGAAACATAGTTAAAGACTATCCTAGGCTTTGTCCTAAGATTAGTACAAAAACCAAGACCACCAACTACAGAAGACTGTTTAAAACAACAGTGATGGAACAGAACTTCAGAACCATAAAGTAAGACTCCATCCTATGTCCAATTTCCTGTTTTTTGAGGAATCTCCATATTGTTTTCCATAATTGCTGGACTAGACAGCATTCCCAACAGCAATGAATAAGCATTTCTTTCTCCCCACATGCCCACCAGCATTGATTGTTCTTGTTCTTTGGAATGTGTGTCAGTCTCTGTGACATGAGATGGCACCTCATTGTTGTTTTTATTTGCATTTCCCTGATGATTAGTGATGTGAAGCATTTTTATGTGCTTTTTGGCCATTTTTATTTCTTGTTTGAGGAAGTATCTGTTCATTTCTTCTCCCCATATTTTGATGGGGTTAGACGTTTTTTATTCTTGTTAATTTCTATCAGTACCATATATATATTATATATATGTACACATATATAATATATATATTAGCCCCTTGTCTGCTGGGATTGGGTAAATAATTTCTCTCTTTATGTGGGTGAGTTTTGTATCCTAGGGACTTTTATGTACAGAAGCCTCTCAACTTAATATAGTCACATCTGTTATCTCTGCTTCCATTTGTTGGAAAAGTGCTGTTTTCTCCTTAAAGATGTCTTTAGTCTCAATGTCATGAAGTGTTTTATCTACATGTAGTTCTATATACATATGGCTTTGGGTAAGATGTCAATATCTTTAATTCATTTGAATTTGAACTTTGCTCATAGTGTTAGATGGAGAAATAATTCAATAAGGTCCAATACCCATTCCTGATTAAAACAATCATCAAAATGGAAATGCAAGGAAATTTTTTGATATAATCAAGGGCATTTACCACAAGCCAATGGCAAATATTATTCCCAATGGATATAAACTAAAAGTCTTTCCTCTAAAATCTGTTACAAGACAAGGCTGCCCTCTTTCACCACTCCTTTTAACATAGTCTTAGAAGTTCTTGCCATAGTGATTAGGCATGAAAAAGATACCAAGTATATCCAGATAGGAAAAGAAGTCAAGCTCTCACTGTTTGCAGATGACATGATACTTCAATTAGAAAGCCCTAAAGACTCTACAAAAAATCTTTTAGAAACAATAGATTCATATAGCAAAGTGGCAGGCTAAAAATTAACATGCAAAAAATCAATGGCCTTTTTATACACTAATAATTAAAGAAGAAATGGACATTAAAAAAACAATCCAATTCACATTAGTGTCATACAAACTCGAATATCTTGGAGTCAACTTAAGTGGTGAAGAAACTTTGCAAAGAAAACTACAAAATCCTGCTTCAAGAAATAAGAGGACACAAGGAAAGGAGGCACACACTCTGCTCATGGATTGGGAGGATCAATATTAAAAAGGCAATACTCCCCAAACATTGTACAGATTTAATGCAATCCCACTAGGGATACCAGTGACAACACTCCTGAAATTAACTTGGAACAATATCACTCACGAATAGCTAAAGCAATCAATTCTTGGGAAAAGAAATATGGGGCATCACTTTCCTCAACTTTATATTGCATTACAAAGCTATAGTCATTAAACAGCATGGTACTGGAATAAAGATAGACCCTCAGATCAGTGGAATAGACTTGAGTATTCAGAGAATGTTCCCCAGACATACAATCAATTAAGCTTTGATAAAGGGGCAAGAAATGCAAAAATGGAGCAAGAAAAGCCTCTTCAACAAGTGGTGTGGGCACAACTGGTCAGCCACTTGCAAAAAAGTGAACATATTTATTCCAATACCGTGTTACTTCCACACTTATTTGAATGAATGAGGTTCTTCTTTTACTGTTCAAGCATATGGTTTGCCCATCTTATGTTTAAAAAACATTGGAAATAATTATTGATATTTTAAATTAGGACCATTTCTCATCTACATTCTATGTCTGACTTTGCTTGAGACATTGAAGGAGCAAGGAAAATTTTGAAAAACTGCTCTGATTGATTCCTATCACAGTTCTCTGGAGCAGGTGCTGCTTCCCAGACAACTGTGGTTCACCCCCTGATACAATGATCATTTATACTTATGCCAAGTGCCTTGCCAAACTAAACTTTTGTTACCCCTTGTTTAAAGATCTTGCACGACTAATCACATAGGGTAAAACAGAGTGGGGAACAAAAGATTACACCAAAGATATATGCAAAAGAAACAAATTTAAAATTAAACCCATATATCATAAGGAGTGAAGTTCAAAGGAGAAGTGAAGATATCTACAAAATGTATCTACCACATGATCTCTTTCATATGGAGATATAAAGAAACATAATAAGCAAATAGCAATGCCCTAGAGACAACAGAATCTGATGTACAGAACTGAGCTTAATTTGAGGAAGGCGTGAGTATGGAAAATAACATCTATCATAAAGGGTGTGGTGTTAGAACAGTGTGCTTAAAATGTTATCATTTATGGTAATACAAATTATGGTGCCTGGCTTCATAAAAGGTATTTGGAAGTGTTTCCGTTTTTTCGATTTCATGAAAGAATCTTGCCAGAATTGGTAGTAGTTCCTCTTGGAAAGTTTGAAAGAATTCATTAGTGAATCCATCTGGGCCTGGGCTTTTGATTTTGGGCAGACATTTGATTACCGTTTTAATTTCATCAATAGTGATGGGGGTATTTAGATATGCTACATCCTCTTCCTTCAACCATGGAAGATTATAGGAGTCCAAGAATTTATCCATTTCTTCCAGGTTCTCATTTTTAGTGGCGTAGAGCTTTAAAAAACAAAATTATGGTGCCTGAATAAAACTACTACCATGAAAACAGAAAAACACAGTGGCATTTAATCCATTGAAAATAAAGTGCTCAATCATGTATTTCTATTTGTAGTTTTATTATTGTAGAGTTTGAATTTTATACATGATGGTGAGTATCTCTATTAACATTTTTCAGCAAGAGGAAAGTCGTCATTAATTTGGTTGATTTTATGTTGGGACACACAATGAAGACTATAATTTTCTGTCCCTTGATGTCTCGGAAGGATCTTGCACTGTTTCTGGAAAGACTGACTCATTACCAAGAATAGCCTTTAGGGATATCTTCCAATTAAAATTATCTTCTCTTCTTCCATGGCATCTTGAATACATGTATTAAAGATAATGGCATAAAATAAAAGTAGCTATCTTTTGAACTCATTACCTTTGTAACAGTCACTAACATGACTAATGTTACTAATGTGATTAATGTACTGGAGAGAACCCCCTTCTTTTGTTGAGCCCTTGAGATAGGGATTTTCTTATTGCTGTAGAACTCATGATTGGCACTTTTAATATCTCAAATATTATTGTTATAACACTTTAATATGTAATTATTATAGGTATTTTAGGGTTTTCTATATTTTCATTTAATATCTGAGGAAATTTCAGCAAGGAGAGATTAATAATTTATCTAAGGTTTTAGGGTTCACGAATAAAAGATCCAGGATTTGAATTCAGGATGACTGAATCCAAAGTCTTGTCATCACCTTCTAACAAATATTTACTGAGTATATGTGAAGGCCCAGGCAGAAAGCAAGGCTTTGAGGATGCAAAGTACATGAACTCTCACTGTTGTTTAGCTTCAGGAGATTATAGGTCAAGAGAGAAAACAATCTCATGGACATATCCAATAATCCAGTATGCTTACTGAGTGCACACTGTGTCAGGAACAATTGGAGGATCAAGGACATCCATTGTGTCAGACTGTAGAGAGTGATTCAGAATGGACACACTTCAATCAGAAAAAGCTAAAGACCCCCTTTATGACAACAGTGCACATGCCTCCCGAGTGCTGTTTTACATTCACTAACAGTAAAAAGATTCAGCAGGCCTCTAAGCATGTCTTATTTTTATCTCAAGTACATGTTACCAACATTCCTTTACCTCTTGACTTAGAAATAATTTTTTCATCCAGTGAAGAGATTATCAGAGCATATTTACCTTAGAAACAGGAATGGAGCACAATTAAAAAAACATCAAGTTTTATAAATAGATGTGACAGTCAAGATCTCTCATGATACCACAAACCTATGTAGCTTTTGACTCACTAGCAGGTAAATCATTTTCTGGAATATTATTGGTGGCAATAATGCTTTTCTAAATTTAGAACCACTAAATTAAACATACAAAAAGGGAAATTTTCATCAAGTTTATGTGCTATGATAAAGCATAAACAAGAAAAAAGGCCCTAGTTTCTCCTTGATACTTGTGGATACTAGAATTACTTTCTTTATTCCTAAACTTTATGATATACTGAGTAGCAAAGTAAAAATGATGCTCTGTTAATATTTATTTAAAGTATTTGTAAGAGTTCGATACACTTTAGCATCCTATGACTAAAATCTGGTTTGTGGCATTATTTATACTCCTAAGTTTTTGCTATTTTCCTCACAGTTTTTAGAATATTTTCTCTAAAAAATGTAAAACTTTGGGGCCCGGGAGATAACATGGAGGTAAGGTGTTTGCCTTTCATTCAAAAGGTCGTCGGTTCGAATCCCGGTGCCCCATATGGTCCCCTGTGCCTGCCAGGAGCAATTTCTGAGCATGGAGCCAGGAGTAACCCCTGAGCACTGCCGGGTGTGACCCTCCCCCCCAAAATGTAAAACTTTAAAAATGGTTCTTACAGTGAAGTAAGATGAAATTCATATGAACTTATGCATTAAGGCACTATTACTATCTCTGTTTATGTGGATGCATGGAGCTATGTGCTGAGTGAATCCAGAGAAATGTGAGGTAAATTTAGTAAGGTCTCTCTGACTTTTCTCAAGTTTTGCTAATTCTCTGAGCCTCTTCTTTTTTGATCTTTAAACTAGAGTTAAATATAAGAATATTTGTCAGAGTATGTGTAGAGTGAGTGAAGGGACAGCAGGTAAGTAAACAAAGAAAGAGAAAAATTACTAAAGTTTCGTTGAGTGAACATAAAGACTCAGGAAAATTCTTTGATCACAGCTTTAAGTAATTTTCTTTCACCTGCAAGACAAATGCTGAAGTCTAAAACATAGCTGGACTTCTACTTTTTATTTATTTATCACTTGTCTCCAATTTGACATTTATTTAGTAGTCCAGACTTACATAAATAACTTCTGGTTATAGCTTAGAATTAATCACTTATTAGCTCTACAGGCTAAGGAAATTATTGAATGAAACTTGATTTTGAACCTTGGTTTTATCGACTGAAAAAATATAGATGATGATTATCCTATAGGTAAGGACGAGAATTGAATGAGTCACTTGACATGTATCTTCACAGAGTAAAATAATCTATCATTTATCTGTATGCAAAAGTCTTCCACAAACTATAGAGCATTTGGAAGAGTTATACATCATCATCATTCAGGCAGAGAACTTGGCCTGAGCAACACTGTGTATTTACAGATTTCATAGACAGTGTATAAATGCACCAGTGCTCAGTAGAATGTAGATAGAGCTCAGTTCCTCAAATCATTAAATTTCTAAAGTTGGCAACTATGAGTTGACGACTACTCAAGAGAATGATGCCATTAGAAAACCCAATTATGACAAAAGAACAGAATTGTGAAGATTAAGAACGCCATCCAACACAATAATGCAGGTCAGCCAGAAAGTGTAGTGTGGGCAAAAGATAAAAAGAAAATTGTGTATTGGACGGACAGGTTTTCCATTTGGGTGAGATCAGAGATTCTTCCTCAGATGGCCGTCCCCACAGGATGCACTTGTGTCTCTGCCAGCATACCCTGTCAGCTATGCCAAGACTTTCCTCTCGTAAACTTTTTGGGTTAAATCAAGTGTCACTTTTTCCTGGAGCCATAAACACAGTCCCCACAATCTTTAAAAAATAAAAGGCAATTCTATTCACTATTCAAAGAAACTGCTGCCTAATACCATTACATCTATGGGTGTTGGTCAGACTTTATTTAGTAGCTACAGACATCAGTATTTCAAGTTCTTTTAACATCTCTTTGGTTCAGTTCAAATGACCTATGAAAAGTACTGACCCATCCTTAATAAGACAGTCAATTTAATTTTCATTCAAAAGAAAAAAAGTCATCCATTTTGGTATTTATAAAAATTACTGTGATAAATTATGTGAATTCCAGTTACGTACTATTAGACCTCATGCCAAATCCTGTGGTCTACATTCAGTCTGCTTTCACATAATAGAAACCATGCACATCTGAGAAAGAAAAGTGGCCTTTATTTGTCTGATGATAAAGAATTCCTTATTCTCACATATATATCAGGATAATTTGCTCCTCTTAGAATTCTGGCAAATAGTCTCTAAAAAGGTAGTTTATGCCATTCCTGATAAATAAAGTATTAAAAAACACAATAATTGTAATATTTGTAAATTAAGAGAAATACCTTTGGATATTAAATTTGGGTTCAGTTTAAAATTCATTTGCATTGAAATAGATTGAATTTAAAATTTAAACTATTTGGTGCCAGAGCAGAGGTGCAGGCGGTAGGGTTCTTGCCTTGCACGTGCTACCATGGATGAAGTGGGGCTGAATACCCCGGCATCCCATATAGTGCCCCAAGCCAGGAGCTATTTCTGAACTCATAGTCAGGAATAACACCTGAGCATCACTGGGTGTTGCCCAGAAACAAAAACAAACAAACAAACACAAATAACAAAATTTAAAATATTTAACAGCTTAACAGTTTATTTAACATTCTAAAATATTTAACATAAGGGCAATATTATGAGATTTACTTTATTTGATCTACTACAAGCAATTAATATATATATATCTATAACATTAATTCATGAATTTCTAAGATCAAGTAGCAGTAAGCTATGGAACGGGTTTGAATCGAGGTCTACTAGATTTCAGAGCCCAAACTACTTTTACTTTGTTCTGCTGACTCAACTAAACTACTAAAAACTTATAGGAAGAATCAGTTATGCATAGAAAGATTCCATATCAATCAAGTTTTTATTTATAGCTATATATTTGATTATAAAATAGTTTGCCAACACAGGATTTATTAGGAAAAACATCCTTTAAATTATGAAGAGACTTGATGCAGATGGCTAACCTTGTTTAATTTCTAGCACCAATATGGTATTCTAAGTACTTCTAGGAATAATCCTTAAAAACAGAGCTTAGAGTTAGTCCTAAACACAGTTGTGTGGTTCTCTCCCCTCCCAAATAACACTACTCAGTTTTAAATTTTGGTCTCTATAACTTGCAAGCTGAATGATCTTTATCAAGTTTCTAGATATTTCAATTCTTAATGTGCTTATTTGTAAAGTGGGATAAAACTATTGGAATTATAGGATTTTGTAAAATTAGAAAGAATAAATGCAACTCAACCAGCAATTTTTTTTGGTGTGGGATGTTCAATTAAAGGTAGCTTCTTATCATACATAGTAGACATTTACTTGGTGAAATTGAAAATATTTTCTTTAGTGGGTGCTAATGTACTGAACCATACAATTCAAATGTCTCTTTCAAAGGGCCAGGAAAAAGACATGGCTTCTTCATACACATAACCTTTAGTACTTTCTGTAGATGTTGAAGAATTACAAATGCAACCTGGCAGGCAAATCTGTCTGTAAAAGGTCGACATAACAAACAATTTTTGTTCTCAAGTTTAAAATGCTTAAGGTAAAAATAAACTTGCAGTTTTCCACTATCTCTATTTATTCCATGGTTTTGCTTTTTAATAAAAGTCATATCATAAATTTAAAAAGTCCTATATTATAAGTTTGAGTTTTTTAAATGATAGGTCAAAATATATGAATTTATTCCAGCAGACTTACTGTAAAACAACTCTAAATAGGGTAAAAATAGAAGAAAATATTTTAAAAGCAGAAAAAGAAACATTACAAACATCTAATTATTCTATTGGAATGTCCTTTGGCTTTAGATTTTTATTGAATTTATTCTTGTAGTAAGGATAAGTGAAAGCAAACAAGATGAATTTCATCTTCTCTTACTCTAAGGTAGCAGCAAATCTGCAGACATTCAAAATTTCAATTGTGTGCTTTGTTTTCTTTTTAGTTTAAATATTTAAGGAATGTGCCTAATGAATTAAAAAAAACTGCTTCCAAATAGAGGTAACCAAAAGGTAAAAATGTAAAATTTTGGGTGACTCTCTAAAATATGCTTTCTTAATGCAGCAGGGTGGGAGAGGCAGATCTAAGTGATTGTTGCCATTTCAAATTCTCTATCATGTCTAGAAGAGACATTGGCCTTGTAGCAATTCTTTAAGTTTTCTGTACAACATGCACTCAGTGTTTAAGCGGTTTCCTATTGCTCTTTCTCTGACAAAAATTCTCTGAAAATCTGAGTGGACTGTATTTCATAGAGTTTTTGAAACTACAAGAAACCACTCTTTAAAGTTAAAAAACAGTGAAGACATTGGCTTCAAACCAAGTCTTTTGACCATCAGCCTATCAGTTTATGCAACGTAGAGCCTTGAAAAGTGTGTCCGTTTTGATGAGCATAGTCTGGGACACATATAACAGATACTTAAGATAGTATCACAAAAGTGAAAAGTAAAAGGTGAGACTAGCCTATTTCATTTACTTCATGGGTAAATGTAATTTGATTCTTTTTCTACAGATGTCAGTAGTAAAGATGTCAGAAGTTCCGAAGTAAGGAACAGATTTTCAACTCCAACTTGATGACACAGAATATATGAGATCAGTGCACTTCCAACTCTAATGATGATACACCTTTCAGGCTTATTGTATGGGTTAATAGATCTATATAAATACTTAGGAAAAAAGCCAGACATAAATAATTACTAAATTAGGGGCAACTGTCATTGTTTTCTAATATCCATTTTAAAAGTGCATGGGTCCATTATAATATATTTAAGAAAGCATTATACCTTGTAAATAAGTAATGGTGATTAATATATGCATAATTACCATAAACACATTTTAATAAGAAAGTAAATATTACCATTACTTTATTTGCAGAGAGGTTATAAAACTTCTGCAGTTACCCAGTTGGTGTCAGAGGTAAATACAACACTGAGAATAACCATAATTCAAAACACCATCATTCTATGTTGTTTCTCCAACAGGGAATAAAACAAATATATACATAATTTCATCACCTAGATATATCCATTTTTATTGTTTACAGTTTTCTCTCCAAATGGTATCTTATTTTAAAATAGCTTCTGACAATTTTTATTTGATTATTTTGCATTATTAGAATCATACAATAATTCCTAAGTAGATAATATAAAGGAACACTATATATTGATAACTTGTCACATTCTGCCCATTATGCTGAGCGAATCTTCCAAATTCATCCTTTCTAGCAAGTCATTTGGGTATTATTTACATCATATCATTATTAGTTTTTTGGGGGGGCGGGGGGTTGGGTCATACCTGGCAATTCTCAGGACTAAATTCTGGCTCTACACTCAGGGGTCACTCCTGTTGTTTCCTAGAGGACCATATGAAGTACTGGGACTTAAACTCAGGGTAGCCATATTCCAGGTAAATACTCTACAAAGTACTATTACTCTGTCTCTTATTAACCTCCATATTATTGATGAAGAAAAAGAATAATCCTCTATCTCATGCTTATAGTCTTTAAAACGTAATTTTATAGTGGCCAAAGTGATAATACTGTGGATAGAGTACTTGCTTTGCATGCAGTTCACGTTTGATTCCTTTGCCATTCATAGGCTCCAAAGCCTGTCAAGAAGTAAGTCATGAGCAAACTATGTTTGCTATATAACATAAATTACATAGCAACTCAAAAGCACAAATACGTCGTCAGAAAGAAAAAAAAACATGAAGAGAATACATGTGACCTTTTCAGTGTAATGTAGTAGGTCAGGGACAGAGGAAAGTGTAGATCTTTTGATTCTAGTTGAATTATTTAAAGACTTCAGCATCTCTTCCCTTATACCATAGTAATTTAAATAATTACATTTTCTCTATTGACTCTCCTCCCACTTTTTTTAAGTCATTCATCTCCTATAGGCATAAGGAAAAACATTAAAATTAATGCTTCTGAATTGTCTCTTGGCCATGACTCTAGGTTTGGCAATAAGAGTCTCTACAACTCTGTTGATATCCAGGGCATCTTCCACTTCCAGAGTCAGTCATCATGTCAATTTTTTTTCTTTTATGAGACCTACACAACACATTGAAGAAGTTAACCTCAGACCACATAAGATGGATTTGGGAATGCATGCCTAATCTATTTCAATATAGAAAAGATTTAAATAAAATAAGCAATATACAATATGATTTTCAGAGTTAATATGGATGTCTCTGTTTTGGAACTTTTTTTCAGATAAAATTAGACTCTGGATTGATCAAGTTGGTCGTATATAAAATGCATTCTAGGGCTACAGCAATATCACAGCAGGTAGGGCATTTGCCTGCATATGGCCAGCTCAGGTTTGATTCTTGGCATCCCATATGGTTCCCAAGCACTCCAGGAGTAATTTCTGAGCACAGAACCAGGAGTGATGCCCGAGTGCTGCCATGTGTGGCTCCAAAATAATACAAATAAATGAAATGCATTATGTTCATATTTAGTATTTATTATTTGCTAATCTTTTACTCAAACACTATATTTTTTATTACTTTTGTAATAACCCAAGTTATGATCACCCTCTTCATGAGGAAGATTGTCAAACTAATTTTATTCACTTTGTAGGGTGACATATGGTGTGGATATTACTTTTAAATACATTTTCTGTGTTTTTGTTAAACATTAAGCATACCTACTTATAATAATAACTTGAAGCACAAGATAAATAAAATTCAAGAAAACTATCTGGTCAGACTTGAGAACTAAAGGGCTGTGAACATATTTTACTAAGTCCATGCTAATGAGGTGAACAGAATGTGATAGAAGGTTATGGTTAAGAGCAGAGGACACCTGTCATCACATAATGGAGAAGCAATCACTGGAGCCATACAGATTTTCAAAGAATTCATAGTCTTATAAAATTATAAACCAGTGTAAATTGCTTTTATGGAGATAATAAGGATAATGGTGAAATCATTTTACTTATTTGTTCTCTGTTTTCAGAATTTAAGGTAATAGTGAAAGTATTCAAAACACTGCCATTCTACCAAATAGGATTCCTCCGATTTCTGACTCCATTGGGTTACCTAAATGGACAACAGATCATGAGCTATGGTAGAAACTTGCCTGTGCTAGCTTAGGACAGACCGAGGTTGGATCCCCCGGCATCCGATATAGTCCCCAAAGCCAGGAGCAATTTCTGAGCGCACAACCAGGAGTAACCCCTGATCATCACCAGATGTAACCCCAAAACAAAAGGAAAAAAAAAAGAATCAGTTCAAAATCTTAGACCTTGACTTTATAGAGATGACTCTTTGGAATTTTTCTACTGAATCTAGTATGAAAAGAAAAAGATTTATTATAGTGCTTAGTATGATTTTATTTCATGTAAAATATATACTATATATGAATAAATAATGCATGATATTCAGTGAATGATGGGATAATATAATTTGGTTCTGAATACTATAGATTTCATTATTTCTTGACTGTAGATTCCACCATTGTTAGAGTGAAATAACTTACTTAATTACTTATTGGCTTGGGGGCCACATTTGGCTGTGCTCAGGGGTTACTCCTGGCTCTGTGCTCAAGAACCACTCCTGGTGTACTCAAGGAACCATATGGGATGCAAGGGGTAGAACCCAGGTTTGTTGTGTGCAAGGCAAGCACCCTATCTACTGTGCTATTCCTTCAGCCCTACAGTGAAATAAGTTTAGAAATGATATAGAAAAGAGCCATTTTTGTATTTAGAATTTAATTGCCATAGCAACAAATAGAACCTTAAACTTTGAAAATTCTTTTTTTTATAGGAAATTATATTTAGTAATGATACAGAAAATAAGTTTTGTAGACAAACAGATTTAGATTTAAGTGTGTAATTTATTTTTTGTATAAACTACAATTATTTCAGCTTGAATTGCAATTTGAAAATTGAAATACTATCAGATATGTATTGAGAGTATATCAAAAATCCACATATCACATTGAGGATCTTTTTAAAGATGAAAATATAGTTAGCTAAGAGAGTCTATGTATAGTAGATACAGTTAGTTATTCTGTCAAGGGAGAAAGGAAGCAAAATACCACAATACAAAAGGAAATATCAAATAAAAATTCAGTGAGCACTACAGCAATAAGACAAATACCACATACTAACCATGGTCCTGAAATAAAAAATATAACAGAGAGCAAAAAGAAAAAAATGGAAACAACATCAATATCCTAACCAAAAAATAATAAATAAGTTGATAAATAAATAAAAGAGATTATTTTGTGCTGTTTTTTGTTTTGTTTTGTCTTTTTTTTCCTGCATAGGCACAGTAAATATTGGGGACATTAGGAAGGGAATTCTCTTGGCCTAAGAGATACACGGTTTTGCCACCCTTGAAGTATACTGTCATGGGATAGCTATAGACTCCTTTCATGTTCATTTACTCTTTCCTCGGTGCTTTTATTGTGTATGGAAGACTTCTGCTCCATCATGGATGATAAAATCAGACCTCTGTATCTAGAGATCTTGGTATCTGCACAGGCCAAGGAATGGAATTTATGATGAAGTCTTTCTTTGTGGTTCTAGAAGTTCTATTCCTTCACTGTCATTTTAATCCGTCTTCTGTAGTTGATGGTGTTAGTCATTGCACTGATCCTAGGATGGAGCCTGGGATACAGTTTTTTGTTATGTTTCCAGAAGACCCGTTCAGTTGTAGTTGCCTCAGTCAGACCTCTGAAATTAGAGATCTTGGTTGTTGTACAGATTGTAGGCCAAAACCTAGACTGGCTTATGAGATTTATTTTTTAAAAAGGTTAAGTTTAAGAAGTTCAAGAAAAATTTAAAATAAAGTTTTGATCAAAGATATAAACAAAAAAGTCATAAATATTTTGTGAATAATATATTTTGAAAACATCAGACTGGTTTCTGTGAGACAAATATCTAAGAAAACGTAATTTTAATCAGCTATGTGAAATGTTTAATATTATCGTACCATATAACACTTAAGAAATCATTGAAAGACCACAATATAAATTGATACTTAGATGGAAAATAATCTCTCTCTTTCTTTTTCTTTTTTTTGGTTTTTGGTTTTGTGCTCAGAAATTGCTCAGAGGACCATATGGAATGCTGGGAATCGAACCCAGGTTTGTCCTGAGTCAGCCGCTTGCAAGGCAACCTCCTACCACTGTGCTATCTCTCTGGACCTGGACCCCAATGAATCTATTTTGATTATGATATGCTGTGACATGTCATGTTTGGGATCAATTAGTTTTTTATTTAATTTTCTTAAATTTAAATACCATGATACAAGGTTGTTGATAATTCATTTTTTACAGATAAATTTGTTCGTGATTGAGTTACAGTCATACAATATACAACAATCTTAACCAGTGCACAGTGCCCCCAATGTCTGCTGTTTTCCTCTCAACCTCCTTGACGCCCTTTCTCCTTCCTGTCTTTCTTCCTTCTAGACACTTTGATTTACAGTACAGTGCAAATTTCCTGGCCCCAATGTTCCCAGTTTCCCTCTTACCCACCCTCCCTAACCTGCCTCTTGGGCAGGCATTTTACTTCTCTCTCTTTCTTTTATTTTTTTCAACCTGTGGTTTGCACTATTGTTAATGAATAGGAGCCATGCATGTCACTTTATCTTCTTTCAGTGTTCAATTCTTGTCCAGAGTGATCAGTTCCAATTATTGTCATAGTAGATCCTTCTCTACTCTAACTGCACTCATTCCTTTTGTGGCAAGCTTCCTACCACGGACTGGCCTTCCTGATCCTGGTTGTCTCTGGATATTACTATTTTTATTATGTATAATTATGTTATTATTTTTATAAGGGGTCAATTCTTAAAAACAAATATTATAGTCTACATGAAACAAATTTTTAGTAATGAAACTAATATTAAATCATATTAAATCATCAGGAATATAATAAGTTATTTGAAAATGTAATGACAATTCATATCTGTTCATCAGTGAAATTATAATATAACAATAGTTTTTGAACATGAAAGTGTTAATACTGAGACCTTAAAAATAGTATAAAGTGTAGGATACTTTTCTTGAAACAGCTGACGCAGGTTCAATCTTATAGGAGTAATTCCTGAGTGCAGAGCCAGGAATTGCCAGGTATGTCCCTCTCACATAAAGATATTATTAAAACTTAAGATATCCAGCTACCAAAAACATTTACAAAATTATAACATGATCATCATATAAAAAGATGAAAATGTCTAAATATATTTAAATTTTCAACATCAGAAACTGTTTAACATAAAAAAGTAATGAAGAAAGTAAAAGGGCATAGAGCTATATAACTTTATTAAAAGGAGATAAATCTCAAAATAAGAAGAGTTGTGCCATATATTGGAGAACCAGTGCTATTAGCTTGTCACTTCTCTTTAAATTGATTTATTTATTTAATATGATCTCAATCAAACCCAGCTAGGCTTTCTATAAAGTTGGAGAAATTGGTTCCAAAATTGTATAGAAGTGCAAAGGATTTGGAGTACATAAAGTGCCTTGTTAGAAGAATAAGTTGGACTCATATTACTTGAATTCCAGACAGAGATACAGTAATTAAGATAGCCTTAGCACTGGTTTAGAAGCTAGATATAGATATATAATACATTAATATTTAACAAAACTGACCAGACAATTGAATATACATTATATTATTCCAGAATTATTTGTATTTACATATATATTAAATTAAACTCAAACCTGAATTTTTAAAAAATTATTTTTAGAATTTTTATTGAGGCCAATGTGAATTACAAGTATTTTAAAGTTGTATTTCAGGTACATAGTGACATTTAATAGGGGCCATTCCCATCACCAGTGTTGAACTCCCTCGGCCATAGTTCCAAGCATGCATCTCATACTTCCACCTTAGCCTCCTGAACTGTTAGTGTAACAGGTCTCTTGTGTGCATAGCTTGTTGTAGTTTGGATCTCTTGATTCTATTGTCATTGACTTTGGTCTAACCTGACTTTTAAACTCAATCCTGACTTTTTAAATGTATGAAACTTAGGTGCTGTATGTAGTTTCACATATGAAAATTAAGTATTTATTATTTATTTATATTTATTATTATATATTATTATATTATATTAATTATATTAATTATATTATATTATATTATATCATATCATATCATATCATATCATATTATATTATATTATATTATAAGTATAAACTAAATGCAAAATCATATTCTTTCATATAAAATAAAGGTGTTTGTGGTCTTTATTTATACAATAATTTACTAAGGCACAAACTATAAAATAGTAATGAATAACTTGTATTTTTTAAATAAGAAGCAAAATTATATATTCCTTTTTGTCTTATTTATATAGTTGGTTTTCTGGCCATACCTAGCAGTGTCAAGGGCGTATTTCTGTCTCTGCACTCAAGATCACTTCTGGTAGACTCAAGGACTATAAAGGATGCCATACATGGATTGAATTCCAATTGTCTCCATTCCTATATAAAGTTATTGTTTTGTTTTGTTTTTGCGTTTGTTTCTTTGGCCACAACCTCATGCTAAGTGTTTTTTTTTTTTTTTCCTGGCTCTGCACTCATATATCGCTCCTGGCTTGGGGGACAAAAGGGATGCCGGGGATCGAACTTGCAGCCTTCCTAGATCAGCTACGTGTTACTTTAGATGCCTTACTGTGATCTGGTAGCACAGACCCTATATTAGTTTTACACATAACGCAACACTTATTAGCTCTAGAAAAAAAAATTCTGTTATTTAAAGTCATATATTTTTTCCTAGAGGCTATTTTTATTAATTATTATCTTTATTTAAACACCTTGATTACAAACATGATTGTAGTTGGGTTTCAGTCATGTAAAGAACACCCCCCTTCACCAATCCAACATTTCCATCACCAGTGTCCCAATCTCTCTCCTCCCCATCCCACCCCAACCTGTATTCTAGAAAGGCTTTCCACTTCCCTCATTGTTATGATAGTTCTCAATGTAGTTATTTCTATAAATGCACTCATCACTGTGTGGTGAGCTTCATGTAGTGAGCTAGAACTTCCAGCCCTCCTCTCTTTTGTCTCTGAAAATTATTGCAAGAATATATTTCATTTTTCTTAAAACCCATAGATGAGTGAGACTATTCTGTGTCTATCTCTCTTCCTCTGACTTATTTCACTCAGCATAATAGATTCCATGTACATCTATGTTTAGGAAAATTTCATGACTTCATCTCTCCTGACTGCTGCATAATATTCCATTGTGTATATGAACCACAGTTTCTTTAGCATTCATCTGTTGAAGGGCATCTTGGTTGTTTCCAGAGTCTGGCTATTGTAAATAGTACCAAAATGAATATAGGCGTGAGGAAAATAGTTTTGTATTGTATTTCTATTAATCCTAATAAATTATGTAAAATAGAGAAGAAAACACTCATATATAGTGTTTATAGAATGTAAACTAGTGTCAAAGTAAAATAAAAATAAACAGCAACTTTAGACTATAAGACAAATTAGTGAATACCAGAAGGCACTGGGGATAGTTGTAGGTAAATTGGTCAAAATAATTTAATTATATTGTGAAAGACAGAATTGGACTTCCATAGAGTCTAGTAAATTCATATAGTAAGTTTATAATGATGACTATTTAGAGCTTATGCTATCATGCAAAGTTAGTTAAATAAAATACTCAAAATACATAATAATATTTATAAAGAAAAACAATAATTCACTTTCTTTTTGAAGAACTTTTGTTCACTGATATCAATAATTATAGCACATAGTTTTTTTTCATTGTCTCCAAATTCAATATATGACCTTTTAATTATTGCTGTGTCTTTTGATTTATTCGGTTATAAAACCATTGGATATCAGGAAGGAATTATACTCTTCTATGGAGCTCTGGGGCCTGTCATTGTCAGCTATTTACTGAATACTTACTATATGCTGGTTTATGGGTATAAGCATGGTTTTTAGTATATTATATAGTTTCCCTTGTTTCTTATTTTCTAAGTTGAATTTGGATATATTTATTTTGATAGGGCAGAGAATGGAAGATATTGCATGAATATACCATTTCCTTGACTAACAAAAGTGCAAAAAATAATAGAAACTATAATATTTGTCCATTTGTCACAAACTGGGATTTGGCTTTACTATTTGAGTGTGAGATAAATGAATTTGAGAAGTGAAAATTATGTAAAAGTTCAATTTAAATTGTTCTAAGAAGCCATATTGTCTATCTGATGCTCCTTCCTCCTGCCCATCCCATAAGGCTATAATTTAAGATAATGAATCTTATACAGTTTTAGTGTATTTCTTGTTCTTAGAAAAATTAACCATATAAATCTATAGGTGTTCCAGTAGGATAGATCTCATAATGCACAACTATATTTAGCTTTTTCAAAATCTACAGGCCAGGTGTCCCAAAGGGACCCCAACTGCCTTCACAGACAGTGTATTTACTTAGTGTATAGATACTTTGCAAATTATCAGCACTTCCTATACCTCCATATAGAAACATGATAGTAGAAACTTAAATATGAGTTCCAGAGCATGACTAGGTTTATCATATTTAAGATTCTAATCTATACTTTCAGTTACTGTCCCTATAGCCTTGGAGAAATTGCTTAATTTCTCACTTTCAATATTTGAAAATTTAAGATAATTCTAAGAAATTACCCATATTATAGATTTGTTTTGAGAGCTAATAGCTTAGGTGAATTATCTGCAACAGACCCTGGTCCACAAGAAAAAAATTTATAAATCAAGAAAATACATGCCAATGTCTGGTAAGTGATATTGATTACTATGTGCTTGATTGCGCACATCAGGCAAGTGGGAAATTCTTGGCAGATCATCTTAGACCAAAATCTGTCCACTTAATCTTGACAATTTTACTTTCTCATTAGTAATCTGGGATGTCTCAGCAAAAAAGAAAACAAACAAACAAACCAAATTAAAGGAACTACTAAATGAAAATCTTCCCAAAAAAGAAGATGTAAACAAGTTCATCCTATGCTAAATTTCTTCACTCTAAGATTCGATGGTTGGGTTATTGTCACAAGTTTGAGCGATGCTATTATCAAACAGACTGACAAGGCTGTGCATATCAACACCATATCATTATATCACTATTGCACTATATGCAATCCTGTCTGTTGTACTTTTCTTTTCTTTTCTTTTCTTTTTCTTCATTTTGTGTTTTTGCACCATATGCTTGGCATTTCTGCAGACATACACTTATGCACTGAAATTTCTATTTCCCAGAGGAATAAACCACACCCACGTTAACTCAGGATTTTGCTAGGTCTTGCGCATGAGTTATGACATTTGGAAATTACTAGGAAGGAAACAGTAGGAGAAAAAAATTTTTCATTCTCTCTTTTTTCATTCTCCATCACTTTTTTGGGGAATCTAGTTGCATCAGCATTATTTAAGTCTGTTTCAGTTCACTTGCAATATTATATGTTTTCTGGGTAGAAACTAGGCACTATTTAGCTCTGAAAAATAAATGGTAACCGTAATAATGATGATAGGCAAGGTTTAATTCATGGTAGAAAGTGTTCTCAGAGCTTATTGTAAATTAAGTTATTTAATGCTTGCAATTATTCTAGCTGTTGCTTTTGTTTAGTTAGATGGCTGAGAAACTGAGGCTTACAAAGGAAAATTGGGTTTTTTAGGCCGAATGACAGAATCATTGTTTTCTGGAGTAAAGATTTTCTCACATTCATACTGCATGACCTTAATAAATAACTTGTTCAATGTCACCATGTTCCTCCGAGGTAGAACTGGGACTGAGAAACTATGGTACTCACAACAACAACAGCAACAAAAATAAGCCCTCTGGATAGAAAAAATAATATTGAGAGAAGCAAGTGATGGGAGAAAAAATCATATTCATGTATGCATGCATTCCCTTATGTAATTTCAGTTATTAACATCCTTTAGCATTTTTGTTTAAAAATATCTGAGTATAAAACAATGGAAAACTTTTTGTAGTGTAGATGTAAAATTTGTGGCAGAAACAGTTTTTATAAAAGTCATATTTGGCTGGTCTTGCATCCCAAGTGATGCTGGTCTGAGATGGAGAAATGTGGTTTTGTGGAAGCTCTTGTTAACCTGTGGTAGAGAGGACTGGGTTGGGTACTAAATTCACTGTTTACTTGCCATCATCCTTAGGCAAAGGTTTATCCTTTGTGATGCTAATTTCCTTGTCTGTGAAATGATGGTAGGGCCTTATAAATGTGAGGATGATTCAAATTGGTATATATAAAAGCATTATAAGCTATCAGTCACTTTATGCACACTCTCCCTCATGGGGTCCTCTTTTCTTAAGCTGCTATGGTAATCAAAAGACTGTAGATTCATTTTTTTTTTGGAAGAGGGTGTTAGGGTCACACTTGGCATTGCTCAAGATCTATATCTGGATCTGCACTTAGTGACCTTTCCTGGCAAAGAGCAGAAGACCATATTCAGTGTTAGGACTTGAAACAGAGTTGTGATTTATTAGAAAAAGACCTTAACCCTTGTACTACTTCTCTGGACCTAAGGTTCTCATCATTGAATAGAAAGCAGATCAGAGATGTTGAGAACAGGAGACAGATATACAGAGAAAAATATATTTCCTTAGAATGATGCAAAATACCGCATAATTATTTCTTTGATTGTGTCCATTGCCTTTTCCAATGGACAGGCACCTAGTAATTTGATTTGAAAAACCACTAGAGAGCCTCCTTTCCTCCCCTCCCCTTCCCACAGGTACTCACTGAGGAAAGGTCAAGTGAGCACAGGGCCAGAAAGAGGCTCTCTCTGCAAGGCAGAAAAAAAAAAACAAAAAAAAAAAAACCTCTTAACTGATCTGAATAAAATTGAACTTTGATCTTGGACTTCCAGTCTCCAAAACTGCATAAAACTAAATTCCTGTTGCTTAAACAACCCTGTTAGAAATGTTTTGTTATGGAAGTTCAAATGGATATATACTGCTAGACAAATCAGGTAAATTTTATAGAGCGTAATGAAGTAAACTACTAGTCTTATTTTCAAATATGGCAGATATTCTGTGGAAAGGAAGCATTTATATGAAAAACATGAACAAAGGTATCTGTATTTAGGATTATCTCTAGTAAATTAAATATCTTCAAGTGCTCAATCTTTCCTGTCTTATTATCCACTAAAATAGAATTCACTCAGGATGGGTCAGATTTACTAAATTTAGATTTTCCAGTAAGAAAACTTTTAAATAAGACAAAGTCTAAATATCTATCTCTCTGCCACATTTTCCCTCAACTTCTTGAATATGCAAGAAGCTTTGCTGAAGTACATAGCTTGCTTTCCTATCAATGTGTAACTCTCTAGTCTATAGTTAGGGATTAGAGAATGAAAATGTAGCTTTTATTTTTACATTCAAGTGCTGATAAAAATAGGAATAAAAAAGACGCTTCAAGTATGTGGTTAATAAAAGAAACTTTTCCTATCTTGAAAGAAGTGCTTATTTCTCATTTTAAAAAATCAGCGGTTTACAGGCATTGCAACAATCCTCACTATTAACCTAAGAATAATTATAAGACATCAAAAAGATAAGAAAATGCTGGAAGATTGATGAGCAGGAAATTAGCAATGATGCAATGAAAAAGGCATTTCATTGACTCAAAGCCATAAATTTTCCTTGTCTACATTTCTTTTACAAGAATTAAAAAATAAAATCAAGTGACTGAATGTCAGTTTCTCAGACAAGGGAAAAACACGGGCTTCAAAGAGAAACATCTGATACCTGTGTCATGTAAGTTACTTCTGGAAGGTTGACATCACTGATTGATCTTGGCTTCTGTAGCATCTCCTTTCTTCCTGGAAAACCTTGCCTTCAGACTTTGTTAGCAATGAAGACTTGACTTTGTGCTTCTCATGGCACAATCTGAGTTAATTCAAAGAAGAGAATTGCAGATCTTATCCCATTGTGCTAGTAAAGACACTGATTTAGAAGTCTGTTTTCAAAGAGCTGTTTTAACTATATTATGATCCAAGATTGAAAACTTTCGAAGATGAGAGGAAATTTGAACCTTTTGTCAATGACAGTTGAGGGTTCGTTGCCCACACGATGGAAATTTGTATGTGGTAGATGATGACTCAAAATTTCTCATCAGTTATAAAGCAAACTCAATCTTTTCTTCTTTTCTTCTTCTTCTTCTTCTTCTTCTTCTTCTTCTTCTTCTTCTTCTTCTTCTTCTTCTTCTTCTTCTTCTTCTTCTTCTTCTTCTTCTTCTTCTTCTTCTTCTTCTTCTTCTTCTTCTTCTTCTTCTTCTTCTTCAATATCAGCATCATCCTTTTACCTCCTCCTTCTTTCTTCTTCTTCTTCCTTCTCCTAAATACTCTTAAATTCTTTAAGTATTCTTTTCATAAATCATGTTTTCTCTCATAATTCATTCTACTATTAGTTGTTTCTTTGGAAGATATTTCTGTAGTTTTGCCATGCCTAGCAAGAATTAAAACTTAATAAATGTGTTTCAACAATAATCATAAGTATTTTTCCTGAAAATACTCTAACAGAATTTCTATGGTATGGAGTCCCTTTATAAAGTCACTAAAGGTATTCCTTATTCCAGTTTCTAAAAGCACCCCCTGCCAAAATGCTTAAGATAATTGATAGAAAGTAGGGAATGTTATTCATAGGTATCTATGTTGAGGAATGATTTTTGGAGTGTGGAGGTTTAAGTGACTGATGTTATAAGAGGCAGCAATGTGACATAGGACAAAGAACATTGGATATAGAATCAACAGATAATGCACAGAATTTGCTCACCAGGAGACTCATCAACTGGATGATACAGAGCACTAAATTGTCAGTAACAAAATAATGTTGGCATAGCATTTTCAATCTCACTCATGTCTGACATTTGAAAGTTTTAGCTTAATATTAAATAGGGCTTAAAATAATAGAATATAAATTGTTTTCTAATATTAAAGGATTAATTAAGACACTTTAGACCGTATTCTTTTGGAATGTTGTAGTGTAGGAAAGATAAGAATATATGTGTAAATTGTAGTTTTTGAATCCTGAAAACTGAGGAGTGGCTAAGAGAGTCTATTTAATTCAGTGCCTGCCCAAGATAGAAGACAATTTTTTAATTATTTTGTGTCTCCTTATATGAGCCCAAATGAACTGAAGTAGATCTCAAAGAGTCTGGAGACATTTAGTATTTCTTCATATACACATTTGAGGAAAATCATTTTTTCCAGAGGTAAAATAATCTCTTTTACTATGATAAATGTCATGTAAGAAAAATTGATGACTCTCTATGAAGTTGTATAGTAAAGCCAGAAGACAATTAGTATATGTCTTTTCTTAAATTACAAAATGCTAAAAAAAACCCCAAAATGCTTAACTTCAAATTTCTGAGCAATAATAGGAGTTATAATTTGATCAAGTGGTATTACAGTAGCAATTATAAGTGATAAGACTCTCATAAAAGCAAGAAAATCATTAAATCTTAGTTAGATTGAATTTCTTAGCATTGATTTTTTGTGGTTTTTTTTTTTGATTATACAGAATGATGTTCAGATATTTTTTTTCAGGCTTGGTGTTATGAGGTCAATCCCTGCACTATTCAGGGGATCAGTGGAATTGGACCCAGGTTCCCTTCATACAAAACAAGCATCCAAATATTTGAGCTATCTTTCTGAACTGGATAGTATTTCTTAAGAAGATAAAATCACAATTTAGCAGATTGAATAGGCATTTAACAGGGTAGGAATATACATTCTTATCTCACCCAAATCATGGTTGTAGTTCTAACTTCCAATTAATATGAGTATGATTTCAGTGAAGACTAAGCTTGTAGCTTCTTTCAGTGAAAACTCAGCTTTCAGTTTCTCTGTATGTTAGAAGTAAATATTAAAATACAATACCACAATTTACCAATTAGATGATACAACAAAAAGCAATTAATTCAATGACTGGCATAGAAATGTTAAATAAAACATAAAAGTTTGTTGTCATCATTATTCTAAATTTTATTTTCCAGGGGGAAAGCAATAGCATTGTGGGCATAAAAATGCAAAAATTACACTGTGATAAAAGAGGTACAGTCTTTTAATAAGCTTCCATTTTCGCTGCTGTATGTGACTCTTGAAAATGAGATAAACTAAGATCAGGCACTAGGCAAGGATATCTTCTATTTCCATTCTTATTCAACATAATAATAGAAGTTCTAGCAATAGCAATCAGACAAGAAGGAAATCAAATGAGTCCAAATTGAAAAATAAGAAGCTTAATTATCTCTATTTGCAGAACACATGACTATATATGTCAAATGCCTGAAAGAGTCCACACAAAAGCTCCTTGAAACAATAAACCAGTACAGCAAGGTGACTGGTTACAAAGTCAATACGCAAAAGACAGTTTACTTTCCTTTATATAAATAATGATTCAGAGGAGAAAGACACAAAGAGTCTACCTCATTTATGATATTGTCAAAAACTATTAAGTATCTAGGAATCAATCTAACAATACAGGTAAGAGACCTATACCATGAAAACTTCAAAACACTTAAAAAAAATTAAAGAAGACCTAAGAAAATGGAAAAATATAATATGCTTATGGTTGGAAGAATCAATATCATTAAAGTGAACGTCTTATCTAAACTACTATATAGATTCAATGCAATCCCTATTCAACTACAGACAATGTTCTTCAAGGACTTAGAACAATCAACTATAAAATTTATGTGAAACCATACAAAGGATAGACATATTCATATTCAAAAACAAGAAACTGGGAGGCATCTTATTACCTAGTTTTAAGCTCTAATGCAAAGCTATAGTGGTCAAAACATCATTGTATTGGAACAAAACAGACTTTCAGACCAATCAGTCAGAATAGTATATCCAGTGACAAACCAACAAGTATATAGTCAACTAAGCTTTGACAAAGGAGCCAAGAATTTATGATGGAAAAATACACCCTCTTAAACAAATGGTGTTGGAACAATTGGATAACCAGGTGTAAGAAATTAAATATTGATCCATTATCTCACATCTTACACAGTGTCAATTCAAGTATATTAAAGACCTTGAGATTAGACCTTAATCCATAAAGTTCATTGAGGAAAATATAGACTGAATACTCCAAAACGTATATCACAAAGAAGTCTTCCATGATAGGATGCCAATATATAGCGCTATAATAACTGGGAGATAATATTTTCACTCAACACATTAGATAAATGTTTGACATCTAAGATATTATAAAGTATTCACAAAAGTTAACTCCATAAAAAAATCAAAAATGGGGAAAGTAGGGGATGTGGTAAAAAATGGGGAGAAGAAATAAGCAGAGACTTCTCTGAGGAAGATCAACAGATGATCAACAAACACATGAAAAATGCTCATCATCATTAGGGAAATTCAAATCAAGACAGCATGAGATATTACATTACATCAGTGAGGATGGCACATATAAAAATACTGGAAGAAACTGTTCATGGGGATATGGTAAGAAAGGAGCTCTCATCTATTGCTTGGTGGAAATACTACCTGACCCAACCCTTATGGCAACCTTATGGAGGATTCTAAATTAATTCAAAATTGATCTGCTACATGACCCAGTGTCTTTTAAGTGTCTATCCCCAGTACAGAAAAAAAATACATTCTAAAGGATGTATGCACATTGCTATTCATTGCAGCACTCAGTACAATAGCTAAGACTTGGAATCAACCTAGATGCCCAGCAATAGCCAAGTGGATCATGAACTGTGAATCATAAAGTGGATAATGAAGTGGATCATGAACATTCCATATATACAATGGAATACTACATAGCTATAAGGAATAATGCAGTCATGCCATTTGCAGCAACATGGATGAAACTGGAAGATATTATGTTAAATGAAGTAAACCAGAAGAAGAAAAATAATACAGCATGATATCACTTATATGTGGTAATTAATAAACTTCAGTTTGTGGCCGAAGTAGTGGTGCAAGTGATAAGGCATTTGTTTGCCTTGCACATGCTAACCTAGAACAGACTGAGGTTCAATCCCCTGGCTTCCCATATGGTCCCCCAAGCCAGAGGCGATTTCTGAACACATAGCCAGGAGTAACCCCTGTGCATCACCAGTGTGGCCCAAAAATAAAAAAAAATCAATAAAATAATTGCATGAAAAATTGCAATTGTCTAATTAAGAGTTATCTAGAAAATCCTTGGCCCCAGAGTATAGTGAGGAGAATGAAAGAAATTGAGTGGCAGAGGAGAAACACAAATATGAAAGGATTAGGGCCAGGGGCCAAACAGTCTCAGGTTCATTGGTAGTGTTAAAAATGGCGGAACTTGGGGCCCGGGAGATAGCATGGAGGTAAGGCGTTTGCCTTTCATGCAAAAGGTCATCGGTTCGAATCCCAGTGCCCCATATGGTCCCCCGTGCCTGCCAGGAGCAATTTCTGAGCATGGAGCCAGGAGTAACCCCTGAGCACTGCTGGGTGTGACCCAAAAACCACACACACACACCAAAAAAAAATGGCGGAACTAAATATCCAAGTCAAAGTCAATAATAACAGAATCAAGCGAACCAGACTTTAGCCTTCAAAATGGGTCTGTTATACTGGCAGGCTGGGGGATGGGGGTGATGGTTCAAAGGGAAGCACTTGGGGACCATTGGTGAAAGGAGGTGGATACTGGTGGTAGAATTGGCCCTGATTCATTGTATGTCTGAAATCCAACTATTAAATTGTAAATTTAAATAAAATTTATAAAAAAATAAAAAATGTGAAGGTCGGGGCCTGAGCGATAGTGCAGTGGTAGGGCATTTGGTGAATTACTAGTTTGACGATCATGAGGCAAACAAAAAGCTTATGAACTATCTGTGTACTATGTTCTAGTTATTCCCATTTTTAAGACTATCAAAAAAATAAAACAACTTTCGAAATGATTATGAGTCTGCTCCTCAAGGAATAAGATCATTTTAATAATGAGTTGACAAAAAATGAGAACAATATTACTGTTGATATCAGTTATAAAAGGTAAGAACTTTACAAAGGAGAAGTAAAATGTAGAAATATTGTATTTTATTGTTGAATAAGAGAACAATATATATAAGTTGAATGTAGGCTTTTCATTCTTACTAGAATTTTTCTGCCATTTGAAAAGTTATGTTTTATTTTTATATTATTGTGAACTTAAACAAGTTCAAGCTGTAAAAATGACATCTGTGTTTGTATATGATAGCAGACATTATTTGAATGTATTAATATAAAGTATTTTACACCTAGAAGAGACCACATTCCCAATGAATCAAACAGATGGAAAATATAATAAATAATCTGTATCTCAATGACATTAATATGGTGTCCTCCTTCAGCAACAGCAGACTAACTAGACAAGTGTACTTTTATATAGTTATAGCACAAGAAACATCTTTGAAGCTGCTATTGTCAAAGTGTATTTTTTAATAGATTAGAATTTATTCTCAATGGATATGCATTTTATGAGGGAAAAGTTTTAAGCCATTTTAGGAAAAAAGTTTGCTCAAATACAAATAATAGTCAAAAGTGTTTTTGAAATGGAAACATTTTAGTGAAAGCACTTAAATCTAAGGAATTTATTTAAATTTAAATTTTTCTTTCAGAGTGACTTGTTCTAATACACAAAAGATCTAAGAACAGAAAACTAACTAGACTTGGGATTTTCAGTTTTGAGGAGACAAAATCACGAAAAAGCGTAATTCAAATATTAAAAAACTAATCCATGTGTAATGAGAGAATTGTTATATTTTTATTTATTTAAAATGCTTCAAATCTTAAGAAGATAAAATCTATAAAAATTATCACATAACCCTCTCCACCAGACTGTGAACTTTGCTCAATTTCTTCAGGGCCACCGGGACTCCTGGTCAGGTTTGGGAATGCCCACCCCTCTACACCAGACCACAAACCATGTGAATGCACAAAGATAGTCTAACTTATACCATATAGTCTAGTTAGCTCAGATCTAACACTCAATTTCCTTAGATAACCCACAGCCCATAAACAGGATAGCAAAACACTGGAGCAGCTTGTAATATCCCTATGATACTTAGACAAGCTCCTGGCTAGTAAAAATAAACTCTAAATCAGATATACCTTCAACAGAGATTAAGATAGCTATAGATGAATAATGCAACCAACTCAAAGATTAACCTTTACAGAAGATAAAAGAATCCATACAATTGGATTTAAGGAAAATACAAAACATGTTAGCAAGCCATAATAGCAGAATTACACAGTTAGAGAATGCATAGAGTAACTTGAATAAAAAACAACAAACAAGAAGTCAACAAGAAAGCAGGAGACAAACATTGGAAGAAAAATTTAGGTACCTAATGAAATAAGATAAAAGAAATAACCTATGAATTGTATTAATACCAGAAGGGGAGGGAAAAGAGAAGGGCAAGTAGTGAGGGAATTAATAGCAGAGAATTTTCCCACTCTCTGGAGAGAGATACCTGTTCAAATCCAGGAAGCAAAAAAGAGTCCCTAATAAAGTAGATCCTAACAGACTAACACCAAGACATATGGTAATCCAATTGGTAAACACAAACAAACAAAAAATAAAAAAGAGAAAAATTAATTCTTTAAAGCAAAAGGGAGAGAAAAACCCTCAAGTACAAAGGAAGGGACATAAGAATCAAACCAGACCTCCCATTTGAAACAATTCAAGCTAGAAAACAGTAGAACGACATATTTAAACTGCTGAATGAAAGAAGCTTTCAAACTAGAGTCCACTACTCGGCAAAACTCTCATTTATATGGGAGGGAGAACTAAATACATTTTTGGACAAAAAAAGAACTCACACTTTTTGTGATAATTAAATCATCTCTAAATGAACTACTCAAAGATGTATTACACAATCCAAACCCTGATTGTAATAACAACCACTCTACTCAATAAAATAGCACAACAACCCTCTTTGTCGATAATATTAAGTGTCAATGGGTTAAATTTCCCCATTAAAAGACACAGAGTAGAGCAGCGATTTTCAACCACTGTTCCACGGCACGCTAGTGTGCCGTGAGACATTGTCTGGTGTGCCATAGGAAAAATTCCAGTTTCCTCTGTAACATGTGGCTTCAGCATGTTATAGACTATAAACGGCTCCAGTGTTACTGTTACACTGACAAGAGGAGACATCACAGTATATTGCCAATGTGCAGAAGAGTATCAATGGAGCTGGAATCTGGAGAATTATTTTGAATGCAGCACAAAGAGTGCTGAGTGATGGATCTGGAGGAGACATGTGCAGAAGAGTTCTGAGTGTGACAGACAGCAACCACTGGAGGAGACAAGTATAGTTGCAGTAAGTACTGAGTGACAGTGAGACAGGAGCAAATACTGCAGTGATGAACAAGTTTTTGTAAAGGAAAGAGCTGAACTCTGAACAAAATTTGGAGCCAGATGAGAGCCCACGTATGAATGGGGATCAAAAGAAAGCAAAGATGGTTAGCTCAAGTAAATTCTCTGGCACAAGGCAATATAGCAAAAGCTATATTTCATTTGGACTTACTTTTACTGGAGATGCAAAGAAATCAACTCCACTGTGCCTGGTGTGTGGTGAAAATCTATCTAACAGTGCTATGGTCCCAAGTAACTTAAACACCATGTCCAAACAAAACACCTTCACTTCAAAACAAGAATGTGGACTGTTTTGCTCACCTATGTGAAAACACAGAGAAACAGGCAACTTTCACACTGTGGCAGAGAAATTAATACTTCTGGCCTGCAAAGCTATTGTAGAGGAGATGCTAGGATATGAAGCAGCTAAGGAAATATCCAAAGTCCCTCTCTCAGACAACACAATTTCCAGACTTAGTAATGACATGCCTGCAGACATCAAAAGTGTGGTTTTGGAAAAGATATATATCAGTGAGAAATTTACATTGCAACTTGAGAGTCTACTGATATCAGTGGACATGCTCAATTCTTGGCCAATGCGTATTTTGTGGATGGTAATGCAATTAGAGAATACTTCTTTTCTTGCAAGGCATTGCCAAAATCACAACAGAATAAAATTTTCAGGTCATATCAGAATACCTTGAACAACGAGGACTTAAGTGGGAAAACTGCACGTGTTGGCACAGATGGAGCCATGGTTGGGCACACCAAAGGCTTTGTAAGCAGAGTGAAGGAAAGAAATCCAGATGTGATTGTTACACATTGTTTTTCACTCTGTGAGTGAAAAACATAGCCAAGACTTTAACAGCAGACCTAGTTTCTGTGTTAGATGCCGTTGTGCGCATGGTAAATTTTGTGAAGTCAAGACCTATGTTTGCGGTTTTGTTTGAGAAGATGGGAGTGAAGCATAAAACCTTTTTGTTTTATATAGAGGTCTGGTGGTTGTCATGTGGCAAGGTCTTGTTTAGAGTGTATGAGGTGCAGGAGGAAAAATTGTTTCTGACAAATGAGAGGTCAGATTACAAAAAGCTGCTTGCAAATGATGAGTGGTATGCAAGGCTGGCATACATGGCAGATGTTTTCATCATCTAAATGAAATGAACACACAAATGCAAGGCAGAAATAAAAACCTGCTTACAAGTACAGATAAAATAAATGGATTCTGTTCAAAGGTGCATCTCTGGCATCAACATTTGGAAAGTGGCAATCTTGAAATGTTCAGACTCACCAAGCAATGTCAAGGTGTTCACACTGCCGCACGGAGTGAGATAATATTTAAGCATTTAAAAACTCTCGAGGAGAAGTTGTCATTTTATTTCTCTTCAGCCTCCACTGAATGCCTTGACTGGGTTAGGCACTCTTATAGCTCAGCATCAATTGGTAGAAAGAACATGACTTTACAGGAGTAGGAGGAACTAACTGATCTTAGACAAAATCATGGTTTCTAGCTAAATTTGCTGATCCATCTTTGTATAGTTTTTGGTTGGATATTGCCAATGAGTTACCCATTCTAGCAAACAAAGCTATTTTAACATTGCTCTCATTTTCACTACATATCTGTGTGAGATGAGCTTTTCAAGTCTGATTGCTATAAAAACTAAAGACAGAGAGACTGAAAGCTGTTGACTAAGAGACATGTGACTTTCTTCGACTCCTGCCAGAATATCAACTTTGTGTTCAGCCAAACAGATCCAGTTTTCACCTGAGTAAGTGAACAGAAATATGAACAATTATATAATACTTTATTGTGAAATATTTCATATATTTTATATAATATTTCATATAATTTAAATCCATAATATAATTTAATATATTTCATATAATAGTTATAAAATAATTTATTTGTGTTTATTTTATTCCAATACAAGAGAATTACTATATATATAGTCAATAAAGGCACAGAGTTAAATTTTTTTTAACATTTTCTAATCATGGTGTGACTCATGACTTTTTTTCATGAAAAACGTGTGCCTTTGCACAAAAGAGGCTGAAAAACACTGGGGTAGAGGGTTGGCTCAGAAAACCAAAACCAGATATCTGCTGCCTGCCTGCAAGAAACATACCTAAAAGAACAGGATAGATACAGGCTTAGAATAAAGGGATGAAAATCAATTATTCAAACCAATGGGGAAAAAAGCCAGGATAGTCATTCTTATATCAGACCAAATTGCATTCAACCTCAGAAAAGTGCTCAGAGACCAAGAGGCTCACTAGTTACTGATCAGGGGAACATTAGATCATTAGAACATTAGAACATTAGAAGTACTAATTCTGATCAATATTTATGCACTACTGTAGAGCCAGCAAAATATGAAAGGCATCAGCTCACAAATCTAGAGAAACATATGGAAGGAAATGTGATAGTAGTAGGAGATTTAAATACTCTACTAGAACCACTAGACAGATCAGTCAGGCAAAAAACTAGCAAAGACATAAGAGCCCTAAATGAAGATTAGAGGAAATAGGACTAATGGACTTATACAGGGCTCTCCACCCCCAAGAAAGCAGAATACACATTTTTCTCAAGAGCACATGGAACATTCTCTAGAATAGACCATGCCTTAGGATATAAATCTAACTTATACAAAATCACACATATAAGGATTATTAGAAGCACCCTATCAGAACATTATGCAACAGAGATCAAGATTGATTGTAAAAAGAAACTGTGGAGAAAATTCAACACCAGGAGAATAAACAATATACTACTCAACAACAGCTTGATCAAAGAGGAAATCAAGGAAGAAATAAAAAGATTCCTTGAGCGAATAATAAAGAGACAAATTGCCAAAATCTTTGGGACTAAGTGGATTTCATCCCAGGAATACAAGGATGGTTCAACATATGCAAATTAATCAACATCATACATCACATCAACAAGAAGAAAGACAAAAACCACATAATCATATCAATCGGTACAGAGAAGGCATTTGACAAAACCCAACACCCATTCATGCTGAAAACACTCAGAAAAATAGAGCTTCAGGAACCTTCCGCAAGATAGTTACAGTAATCTATAAAAAGCCTACATCCCATGTTATCCTTAATGGTGAGAAACTAAAATCATTTCCACTAAGGTCAGGAACTAGGAAAAGCTTCCCACTTTCTCCATGCTTATTCAACATAGTTTTAGAAGTCCTAGCAATAGCAGTCAGACAAAAGCAGAGAATCCAAGGAATGCAGATAGGGAAAGAGGAAGTCAAACTATCTCTTTTTTTGCAGATGATATGCATAGAAAACCATAGAAAGAATAAGCCAATACAGCAAAGTGGCTGGCTACAAAACCAATACACAAGACTAAATAGTATTTTTCTATACAAATAATAAAGTAGAGGGGAAAGACATTAAGTAGTCGATCCCATTTAAAATAGTATCTAAAAATATCTAGGACTCAACCTTACAAGAGAAATGAAAGACATATATTATAAAAACTTCAAAATGCTCCAGAAAGAAATTGAAGAGGACCTAAGGAAATTAAAGAACATCCCCTGCTCATTGGGTAGGAAGAATCAACATAATAAAAAAGACTATCCTACCTAAATTACTATATAGATTCAACGCAATCCCTATCCAAATTCAGAAATCACTTTACAGGAATTAAAGAATCAATTATAAATTTCATCTGGAACTACAAAACACCTAGGTTAGCCAAATCCACACTGAAAAACAAGAAACTGTTTGGCATTTCTTTACCTAACCTGTAGCTTTATTATAAATCCATAGTCATCAAAGCAGCATGGTAGTGGAACAAAGACAGAGTATTAGACCAGTGGGTTAGAACAGAATATTCAGAAATATAACCCAAATATATGATCAACTAATAATTGACAAAGCATCCAAAAACCTGAAATAGAACAAAGACAGTCTCTTCAACAGATGATGTTAGAACAACTGGATAGCCACCTGAAAGAAACTAAAGAGTGATCCATACCTCACACCCAACACAAAAGTTAACTCAAAATGGATTAAGGAGCTTGAAAGCAGTCCTAAAACTACGAGTTTATTAAGGAAAAAATAGGCAGAACACTTCAAGACTTATACCTCAAAAAAGTCTTTGATGATGGAATGCTAACGGCAAGTGTAATAGAATCAAACCTTGATAAATGGGACTATATCAAACTAAAAATTATCTGTATGGCAAAAGAAACACTGCTTAAAACTAAAAGACCCCTCACAGAATGGGAAAATAATTTCACACTCAACACATCAGATAAAGGGTTAATATCTAGGATATACAAATCACTCAGAAATGTGAGCTTTACAAAATCTAAAAGCTATAGAAAAATGGAAAGAAGAAATGAACAGACACTTTTCCAAGGAAGAGTGACAGATGGCCAAGAGATACATGAAAACATATTCACCATCGCTCATCATTAGGGAAATCAAAATAAAGAAAACAATAAAGTGCCACCACGAGTGGGAATGGCACACATCAAAAATAAATGGACAAATCTCTGTTGGCGAGGATGTGGTAAGAAAGAAATTCCCATCTACTGCTGGTGGGAATGCTTCTTTGTCTAACCCCTTTGAAAAACAGTATGGAGTGTGCTTAGTAAATTCAGAATTGAGCTTCCATATGACCCAACAATCGCACTCCTGTCTATCTATCCTCAAGACGGAAGGACATTCATCCCAATGTATGTATGCACTGCACTATTTATCGCATGGCTCAACACAATAGCCAAGATTTGGAACCAACCTCGATGCCCTACAACAGATGAGTGGTTCATGAAAATGTGGTACTTAATCCACAATGGAATACTACATAGCAGTTAGAAATGATTCAGTCATGTATTTTGTAGCAACTTGGATTGATCTAGAAAATATTATGTTGAATGAAGTAATCCAGAGGAAGGATAAATACAGAATGATAGCTATTTAGAATATATACCACATTTACATATAGTTCACCATGAGCAAATACAAGGGTTGAAAGTGTAGACACTCCAAATACTGCAGATGCCAGCATATAATGAGGATAAGTGATCAAATAAAGTGGAAGGGGGGCAACACAATACAGCGACAATCTGTTATAATTTAAAGAAACCAGAAATGATAGAAACAGCAGCTTGGAGTGAACAGTTATGCAGTCAATCTCTAACTACAACTAATCTAACTCCTGACTTGGGGGACCATATGAAATGCTGGGTGATCCAATCACGATCTGTCCTAGGCTAACATGCACAAAACAGATGTGCCACTGCTTCTACCCATATCTTTTCTTTTCTTTTTTTTTTTTTTTTTTGGTTTTTGGGTCACACCGGCAGTGCTCAGGGGTTACTCCTGGCTCCATGCTCAGAAATTGCTCCTGGCAGGCACGGGGGGCCATATGGGGCACCGGGATTCGAAGCATTGACCTCTTGCATGAAAGGCAAGCGCCTTACCTCCATGCTATCTCCCGGGCCCCCATATTTATCTTTTCTTAACTCAATAAATTCTTAAGAGCTCATATCCTGCCTATGAGGGTTAGGCCTCCAACAACAACCTAAGAATAGAATACTAATGTCTGTCTTTATGTGGGCATGAGTTTGTAGACAGTGAACTCCTCTCTGATCGCTAATCCTGCAATATAAACAATCCATGCCTAAAGTGTATATAGCCCCTCTTATATATTATCCTTCCTTCCCACTTCAGAAATCCTATCTTTTCACCCCTCAATCTTGATCCGATAGCTCTACTTATTTAACACTCTTTACCCTCAGTTCTTAATTCAGTAGGTCCCGAGACTTAACTCTTGCCCCAATAAGCCACCACCCCGCTCCCAAAGCAAAAGGACAACCTCTCAGTCCCACATTTAGTGCAGCAGCAAGAAACTACAACCAGCACTCCTGCTGTGTTATGCTTTGTGGCCCTTCTTCTCACCCTCCACATGCCAATTTAGCCCCAGAGGACCCCCCAGTCCAAGGACTCTACCCGATCCCTTATGGCTGCAAATCATTTTTTAAACTCAACAAGATCACGGTGTGTGATGAAAATGTGTCCTGGATTTCACCTCCCACAAGAATATCTCAACATACTTCTTGGAAAGCCTATATGTTCTTTATATGTTTAATGGCTTGACAATACCTCCAAGTCTGTTTATTCCCAAATGGAAAGTAGCATCTTAACCATTTTTTTTCATTAATTCGTTTTTTAAATTTACTTTCATTTATTTCTTCTATTATCTATATTTACAATAGCCAGACTCTGGAAACAACCAAGATGCCCTTCAACAGATAAATGGCTAAAGAAACTGTGGTACATATACACAATGGAAAAATATGAAGCGATCAGGAGAGATGAAGTCATGAAATTTTCCTATACATGATTGTACATGAAATCTATTATGCTGAGTGAAATAAGTCAGAGAGAGAGAGAGAGAGAGGGAGAGAGAGAGAAAGAGAGAGATAGACACAGAATAATCTCACTCATTTATGGATTTTAAGAAAAATGAAAGACATTCTTGCAATAATTCTCAGAGACAAATGAGAGTAGGTCTGGAAGGTTCAGCTCACAACATGAAGCTCACCACAAAGAATGATGAGTGCAGTTAGAGAAATATCTACATTAAGAACTATCATAACAATGTGAATGAATGAGGGAAATAGAAACCCTGTCTAGAGTACAGGCAGGGGTGGGATGGGTTGGAGAGAGATTTGGGACATTGGTGATTGGGATGTTGCACTGGTAAAGGGGGGTGTTCTTTACATGACCGAAACCCAGCTACAATCATATTTGTAATCAAGGTGTTTAAATAAATATATTAATAAAATGAACAATAAAAACTCTGATCTTTGAGAATCTTAAAAAGAACTATTATCTAGGACCATAGTGACTTGGAAAAATGGATGAAATAGAGACCAGGGTCTTAAAAGAACTATTATAGTAACATAAATATCATAAAAATGGATAATCAACAGAGACTAGGTTAGAGTATGTGTGCATGTGTGTACATAATATGTGTAACCAGATAATATAGATTTATAAGTACTTTCTATAACTGATAGATTCTATGTCTACTATGTCTTAAATGTCAAGATAGTCTCTTCATAAATTGATATCTTAATAGGTCAATTTTACTGAACATAAAACACTATAAATTTTATCTGAGGTAATTTCTGATATTTTTTCTTAGTGCTGTTTATAGTATATATTTATAATTTATGTATCATAAAACACAAATACTAAGTTGCTCTATTCTCATGTCATAATTGCTTAAATCTTATGATTTAATTTATAATTGAGGAGAAGTTAGACATCTGAAAAATTTAATAGGACTCTATCTCAAAATTATACTATTTAAAACTGGTCTTCAATACACTATAGTAAGCAAGCAATTACCTTGAAGTAGATCTTCGATCTATCAATAAAGTCGTTTGTTTTTGACTCTTTAAGCAATTAGGAAAAGCTAGAGTATAATCAGATTATGGAGAGTGAAATTTGGAACAAATGTGTCATGTATACCACTATTTCAGCACAATTATTTTGATGAAATCTAATTAAAAACTCTTCTGCACACTTAATTAGCTGATAGATTTCGTTTTAAGTTTGGCTTCAACTTCAACTAAAAATCTATTGAACTGCTAGTCAACTTCAAATTCCAGTCAAGCTTCTGTGAGAATTTGAATAATCTCCTAATTTTTATGACAACCTATTTGTGCTCCTTTCTATCTCTGGGAAATCTTTTCATGACACTAACCCAAATCAATGCCACCTTTAACAACAATATCTTAACATGCTTAGACATTTTAAGTTGTTTGTGTGTTCATGAAATCTATATATATATGCCTCAATTATATATATATATTTATAAATAACTTATAATATGCTAATCAGTACATTTATTTATATATTTATATTACATATAAATACATAGATATACCTTAAAATTTAAGCAAGAGTTCATAAACTCATTATAGAGAACAAAATTTTAGAAAAAAAATATTCAAATTTTGTTCTTTTTTTCTCTAGTCACTTTTCTCCATATCAATCTATTTTTTTCCAGAACCATGATTCTCTCCAGGTTCCTTCTTTATACAACCTCACATCATCCCTTTAAAATATAATTTTTGAATCAATTTCTATTGTTATCTATTACTTAGTATTCTATTTATTGGTTATCTGTTATGTAACAGATTCTATAGAAGCTTTGGAGGTATCCATATGAAGACAGAGCAATAGCTCCTGACTTCAAAAAGCACAGTAGGGGGTGAGGCTGAGTGATAGAGTTTTCCTTGTACATAATCAACCAGAGTTTATTTTCTGGCATTCTATATAGCCCCAAGCCAGCCAGGAGTAACCCCTGAGCACTGCAGAATGTGACCCCAAAACAAAAACAAAACAGAAAAAGCACAGTAGTTAGAGACTAATCATGAATAAGTATAATGGACTATGTATGAGCTTTGA